>VYZW01012859.1:406499-481649 GCA_013401315.1 Balaeniceps rex
CTGCAGGAAAGGTACTGGGAAAACCCTTCTCCAGTTTGTGTCAAGGCTCTGAAGAGGGGCTGCAGTCTCTCCCCAGTTGACAAGGATGGGACCCATTGCCTCTGAGGCTGCAAAATCTATTGGGAGTGTCAGTAACTGCATACAAGTTGGGTCCCAGCCCTTTGTTGGTGGCTGAGAACAAAACTTTTTTCTTCCAGAGTTTGTAATTCAAACACATGTGGCTTTGATAGTCCTTACAGCTCTCTAGAAAACTACACTTTCATAAATAAATGAAATGCTTAGGGCATAGTGAGAGACCCTGCTGACTGTATCCTTCTCCTCCCTGTGTCAGACCTGAGGACCTGGCTACCAGATTTTGTGTTGCAATCCAGTGCCCTAATGTCATTGTGCGTATGAGAGGTAAAAGTCCTATTTGGTCAAGAGCAAAGATCCACGCCCCAACTTAATACATTTTACTTTGATGCCAAGCCAATGCCAATATTGGTGTCTCTGCCCAGGCTTTCTCTGTTTCAGGACTTAGGGAAACGTCTAGCTACCAAACTTGTTAGGAAAGTTTACTCCACTGCACAATCCTTCTTTATATTAAATCCACACAGTGATGATGATGTGGCTAGAAATATTTGCCAGCAAGGGATTGAGTGGGTGGAAAACAGGGGTTTGCTGAATTATTGCTAGACTATTTAATTTTGACTTCAGATACGTATGCTTCTCCCTGCTTCTACACATTGCTCACTTTGTCGCTCCAGGCTTCACACCTTACCTAGAATGGTCCTGGTCAAGTATTGCTTTCCAGTTTGTTTCTTCTGTTCAGTGTACCACACTGTTTGGGTTCATGGAGTGATGTCTCTTAAAGGACATTTCCAAAATCCATGCCCTGATTGCACATCCACCACCCAACAGCACTCTGTCCATCTCCACTGAGAAAAAATGATCAGTCCTTAGCAACCTTTCCCTGGAAGGCATGTGGAGGCAGTGCATAGTAAATTAAGCACTAATATTTCTGTTAGCAGAACTTTACCAAGGGTATGCCTTGCATAACAACTTAGCTAAAAGACTGCGTATGCAACATGTAAAGCATTAGAAAATGCCCACTGGTGTGTCCCTGGGAACTTCAAGGTTGCCTAATGGTCCAAACAAGTTGGCAACTTTCCTCATTGTTATTTACATTGCACCTTCATTTTTATGTTTTAAAACAAACAGAGCTTCCGACATTAAAAGTGGCATCTACGATGCTGAACTCAAATCTGCAACAGGGAGAATCCAGTAAATGTTACTGTGGGGATGCTGCTGCTACTGGATCCATTGCAGATCCACACATGTAGAGGCATTTGCTTCTTTAACCTCATGCTTGTTC
Organism: Balaeniceps rex; assembly: GCA_013401315.1. Taxonomy (NCBI): domain Eukaryota; kingdom Metazoa; phylum Chordata; class Aves; order Pelecaniformes; family Balaenicipitidae; genus Balaeniceps; species Balaeniceps rex. The sequence goes on from VYZW01012859.1 coordinate 407,854, forward strand.
ATCCAGATAGCCAGTTCAGCAAAAGGAGAGGTTAGAGCTCCTACTGGCCACCTAGTTTGCTACAGTGCTTAACCCTGTCCCTCTGGTTTAGCACCAACTTCTTGCTAAATCTCATTTCTTTCCCATCTGTCAGCATGATCCCCCAGCCCATAACACAGAACCTGGCTGAAAGGAGAGACCACTTCATTAAGTGTTAGAGAAAGTTGTGCCTGAAATCTAATTCAGGAGTCCAGGCCCTCATGCCTAAAGGAAGCATAGCTCTATGCATGTGGGAAAAATGAAACACAGAAGTCAGAGGACACCAGGTACAAGATAAGCAGCCTCTGTACTTGTGCTCTTTCTTCAAAGCAAGAGGGGAGCACATCACCTGCTGATGTCAACGTGAAATATTTTGTACCCTGTGGAAGGTGGGGGAGCGTGGAGTCATTTCTAGCACCTTCCTCATGAACTGAGAAACCAGGGTGTTTAGAATCTACCCCAGGTGTCGTAAAAAAGACCCTAAACGCACATGGATCAACTGCCCAGCTGAGACAGGAAGAAGGTCTAGAGCATCTTGAACAGATGGTGAGTTAGACAATGAGTTGTAGCGATAGCTGTCTCTGATGTTTTCAAGGTTAGATGTGAATAGAAACTGTACCAGAGCCATAATGGAAAATTCTCCCCAGTCAGGGGTTACATGCTGCCCTTGCTCAGAATCCATGTTCTCCAAGGCACTTGGAGACTTGGTGGGTGACTAATAATCCACCAGTCTTCAGAGTTATCTCCTGTGCCTATGCACCCACAAGCAACCCTGCTGTAAAAGAATACATAGATCATCTCACTTGCACGATGTTCACACAACACTGATAAACTCTTTATTACCCCAAATGATAACTAGGCAAACTACTTTTACTCAACAGCTCTCCTGGTAGTGGAGACTCTGAGCTAGTTGGGCCCAAGGTATGTGTGTAGCAATCAGGTCAAATGGACGCACCATTCTCGTATACAACACTGAACCTGCTGAGCTCAATGGGCCTTGGTAGCTATACCTAGTTGCATTATACTGCTAAGAGCCAAAAAAACCCCAGGTGGGGCAAAAGTCCTCAGCACAAGCATCAAAATGTGGCCTCCCTGAGTGACCTCCCCACCTGCAAGATGGGGAAAAGCTGTCTAAGCAGGGTGACATCCGCACACTTTACCATGGTGGGCTGCGATTTTCTTCTTACGGCCCTGACAAAATAAAGAAGTACATAGTAAGGTAATCTTTTAGTAGAGACTTACATTTAGAGGTTAGACTAAACCAAACTGAACTGGTTTAGCAGTGTATGGCAGTAGAGCAGAGACATCAGCCTTCAAAGATAACTCTGCAGGGGTTGCACAAGATGCAGCAGTGAGAGGGGCATGCCATGGGTGACACTGAATTAGTCTGGCAGCGGAGCCTATTAGTACACTGCTATGCTAACTGTACACTAGTACATATTAGTACAATAGGGAGTCTGAGTCACATTCACAAGCCAGATGGAGGAAGATAATCACAGTGCCAAATCATAGTTGGAAGAGACTGAAGTAAGCAAATGTCACCCAGACCTCCCAAGCCAAAGGGCACCCACAAGAGGAAAAGGGAAGCAGATCAGAAAATGGTGGAAAGATGTATTTTGCAAATCTGGGGAAGGGCACACCATTGCAAATAATTTTGCTACATATCTAATAAATTCAGATCAGCTACTGCTAGAGTGCAGGCTAGCAGAGGAAGAGAAGGAGAACAGGGGCCCCAACACAATAACCTGTACCCAAAGCCAGTAGAAGCACAGGAATGGTGCAGCCCTGCTGCTGCATGGGACCCACTGCAACACCTAGGAATGGAATAACTTCCCATCAAAATACGGACTTGATAGAAAAGTATTACACAAGGCTACAGTAGGACATCTGTTACGGGTTCATCAGATCAAAAATACAAGTCTGAGAGACAACTGGATACTCAAGTTTTTCAAGCCATAGACATAACCATGAGTGGAAGTCCAAGCTTATACATGTTGGGTATGCTACTCAGTACACTAGAAGCACAGTTGACTGTTTCACCTCTACCCTGTTCTGGTTTTCTTACCTGCTTTGGGCTGCCATTTCCACATGACTTCAGCACATAATCAAGCCTATTTGGTTTAGTCAAAAAAAACCTAACCAAAACAAACACCGCACACAACACAAAACAAGATGTACATACTTGCAGTTTGTTCTGGATGTGAAGGTAGGGTCTACGCAGGCATGCCACACCCTCAACCCTTGCAGACATCAGATTAATCTGTCAACTCTTGTATGCCCAAGGTACAGTTTGTGTAATTGCTCCTTTCTCTTTGCTCTCCTGTGGCTGGCCTCGGGCCTCTGTCTTTACAATGCAACGTCCCAGCTTTTCTCCTATTCTGTAACCCCCGTCCCAAATACAGCTGGCTAAGGAGTTGTGTGAACTGGTGCAAGGGATTACAGGATATGAGAGAAGCCATGAGGCCATGCTACATTCAGGATTGTGCTGCCATGGAGGGCCTGCTACACCACACAAGCCCCACCTAAACTGTTACTCCCTTTCACTGGATCCCAGTTCTCCTGTGTTGCATTTCTTGACTGGGACCAAGCTCTGGTTTTGGGAAGGATCTGTACACGTAATTTTGCTGTCTGCAAGACAGTCAAGTTGAGAAAGTATCTGAGGTTGTACTTCTGGTGCAGAGAGCGCTCCAGGGCTTGTGCGAATCTGCTCCTCACCCTGGGCAAGGCAGAAGACTCAAATATAATAAGCACAAAAAAGCTGATTCTTTATGAGGCTGTTGGACACAGAGGAAAACAGAAAACTGAAGGACCTCAGACTGTGGTAGCAGTTCAATGTCATCTGACCAGGTCTTTATGTCTAGCCTGGATTCAGGGGACACAAAGGATGGATGGCACATGACTGGCCTCTGTCCTCATTCCTTCCTTTTGTCTAGGTGCACAACAGCAGGAGCAGGATGGGAAGTTGGGCTGATCATTAGAAAACACTTTTAATCAGACCTTCATAAAGATCACAAAGTCATCAGCTTGTGGTGACGGATTGCCAGGGACTCCATGATGAATGCATTTGCAAATATTGCTGCAGAATAATTTCCTTCCGTCGCCAGAGCACTCCAAACAAATTAGATTCCCTCTAATCACATCTCCTGTCTGTGGATGAGGAAAGATGGGCCCGTCAGCACAAATGCATTTAGGGGGCGGGCAGCAGAGGGGAGAGAGCGAGAGGTAAGGGGCTAGATGCAGCAGGCAGGCAGATGAGGCGCTGGAAAGTTGCCCAGCTTTGTGGAGAGTCTCTGAGCAGTGGTGTGGATACACAGTGATCCCAAGCATCTCAACAGCTCTTCCCCCTGCTTGCACACACACAACGTGAATGCTAGAGGATGGAGGCAGAAAAGTCAGTGATTCACATGGAATTTTACAATGGTGCAGAACAAGAGGAGGGAGAATAATGCCAGCATCATTTATCCCAGAGGCTGCAGCCCTTGCTAAGGTTACACAGATGAGCTAAAAGGAGTTTCCATGATGAGGCAAAGCCTGTGCTGCTTTCCACACCGTCTTCCCCATGCCCTACCCCTAGCTGGGGTACTTGAATTACTGAAGCAGAAGGAACAGCTTCCCAGATAATCCAGTGCAGGTGACTCACAAGATGCAGTACTAGGATGGAGACACAGTTGGGAATTGTTAATTAGTACCAGGTGGCCATTATGCCATGCTGGAGGCATTTAACAAAGCTGGTAGCTCTTTTATTTCATACTAAGTCTAAGCGTATTAGTTTAAGGCTCTTTGAAATCAGGGACACAACAGGCCTTAAGTTTAAAGACAAACCAAGGGTGAACAGCACTTTGTGTTTTTAAAAATGGAAAATACTGTACCAAGAAGGATGGTCTAAGTAAGATGTCTGAAGGCTACTATTCTTCTCTACACCACACTTAGAATAAATGCTGGAAGCTGGCCAGGAAAATTATTGCAGAGTAGCACGCTCATACCAACATCAAGTCCATCATCTACAATTTTCCTGAATGCACAGATTAACCCAATAATAGCTTCTTCCTCCCTTGCCTGAAAAATCAAGTGTCCGCTTAAGAGACACATTGCTTAGTGACTGAGCTGGCAAGTCACAGGTTATAGTTTCTGTCCCAGGACTGGACAAGTGCAGTCCATGGAGGTAAGTTGGTGATACAGCAAGCCCAAAATTTACTTTACCCAGCTATTCCCCAGCATTGGCTTGAGATCCACTGTACCCATTTTTGCTAGGAAATTGGAGGGGCCAGATATTCTTAGAAAGCAGACCTTGCCATGTTTCCCCACATGGGGTGTAAGAGTGCAACGTGGTGGAGAAGACAAGGATCACGGGCACGTTCTGTGGCTACAAAACAGTAGCAACGGGCTGAAAGAGTTAAGTGCTATGCAAAGTTTCAGCAAAGTATGCAAAGAAGGACTGAGACACACACTGCGCTTGTAGGCCTGTGCATTATCTGTTGAAGGACTTACAGTTGTGCTTTATTTGTTTCCCTGCTCAGAGGAACTAGGGTAGTTTTTGGCTTCCCACTCCCTGGTTGGTACCAACTTGCTTTTCACAGTCCCCACTCCTGGCAGCTCAGAAACTCTGCCAACAGCTCACTACTGAAGGAAAAAATGTAAGCCCAGTCCATGCCCCTTTTAATTAGCTTTGAGATCTGGCACCGAGCAAGCTGACACAGAAGAGACAAAGTAAAGAAAAAGTCTTGTTTAAAATACGGTGGGGAGCTAGCTGTGGAATGGCGAGCGGGGTGAGAGCAGGGGGAGAGGAGGAAGGAGAGGGGAGCTGCTGCAAGAGCATCGGCCTTATTTGCTCTCCTGGAAGCCTCTGTGTGCTTTTCCTCCAACGTGCACTGGATTTATATAGGGGGCAAACCCTTACGGGCCAGCAGGCACAGAGCGAGGCTTGGGCCAAGAAGCAGGCAGGCTGCTGCCAGCTTCCCCTCCTCCTCCTCCTCCTCCTCTTGTCCGTTCCCGCTCTCTTTCACACCCTTGCACAGCAGGACCTTCTTATCAGGTATGATAAGCAGCACTCCTGAGCACAGCTGGCAGGCTTCCAGCTCACGTTCCAGGAGCGTGGCTGGGCGCTGCCGCTGTGTGAGCACACTTTAATAAAACTCTGATTTTTATCTGAACATTTTATTAATCCAGGCTCAGCCGTTTGCCAAAAAAGCCAACACATTGAATATGCCAACGTGTGTTCTCTCTAGCTTCTAATGCCGATGTACCTCTGCCCACAGAGTCTCCTCTGCTTCACACTGGGATGCATTTTCTATGCAGAGTTCCTCCTAGTTTATTGCTTGCCCCTCCACCATACTAGGGAGATGGCAGGAGCTCTCTGCAACTGGTTTGCCCTCCCTTCTTTTGCACACTGATTTTGAACAGGAGGGGAAAAAAAAAGTTTTTTTCCTTAACATGTTCCTACCGCCAAAATATACTATTTTCCCCATACACGGAACACATGAAAAGACACTGGACAGCTGCTATTCCTACTATTCCTAAAAAAAAAAAAAAAAAATAAAAATATTCTTTCCTTTCCACTACTGCCCTCCTGTCATTCAGCACCTCTCATGATACACCCATCTCAATCCTCTCACAGGGTGGGCTGAAATCTAAACATCACTGGGTGCTAGAAGTCAGCCTGCTGCAACATGGCCAGAGGAAAGGAACAGGAAAGATGGAGAGGTTTGTGTGAGACCAGGCTTAAAAGATGAGATGGGTGTTCTAAGAACATCCACAGTCAGTACAGTTTTTCCATGCCCTGGCTGATAGATTGACATGATTTCTGGGAATACAACAGCCTGCTCTGCTGCTCTTCCTACTCTTACTGTGCCAGTTTGAGAATGGGACCCAAGGGCTTTCAGCTCAATAAGGGACTACGCTGCTGGGCCATGTTCTCACCTAATGGAATAGCCCCTGCTATCCATAAGACTGATGGCATTCAGTGCAAAAGCCTTTTTGTGAGCTGTATTAGAGCACCAAGTACCTTGTAGGACTACAATACTGATCCACAGTCTTTACCAGTTCCAAACTGAGAACTGTATTTCAGCCCTGGAAGAAGTCACACATTTTCCCATTCCATCTCTCTATGATCCTTCCATAGAGGTTGTCCTCATTTGCCCACTGCTCTTTTATATGCTTAAAACATTTCTCCCACAAGCATCAGATCAACCTCTCCCATTCTGTATTCCAAACCCTGCTCATCTCCTGCTGCAAGCACAGTTTGTCTTCCATCCCACTTAAGCCAGGCTAAATCCTAACCTACTCCTGTACAAGCTCAGAACTTCCTGTCATTCCTTTGAGAAAAGTTCATTGTGTTTTTAAGCTTATCGTCGCAAACCTTCTGACTCTTTGGGATTCTCCTTCAATCCAGTTAATGGCCCCCTTTTTGGATGTCTGATCTGCCATAACAAATGCTCAGGGGAAACCATAAGAAAGACCAGATGCTGGCCAACTGGGTCTGCACCTTACTGGGCAAGATGACATGAAAACACAAGACAGCTGGGTGTTACTTCCCAAGCCACATAGGCAAAAGATTTGACAAGCAGCTCAAATGGTAATCCATAGACAGGGACTTTGAAAGCAAGGACAAGGAAGTACACCTAGTTCTTTCTTCTCTATTCATTTGGGCAGTCACGTTTCAGAGGGAGGCGTAGATTTAATGTTGTCAATATATTAAAACTGAAATGAAAGAGCAAGGGAAGATGGAGTTCTGCCTGGCAACTCAGGAGATACTTATGTGACTGAGGTTCAGCTATTAGCTCTGCTGGAAACATCACATGTGATATTGGTCAAATCTCTATGCCTTAGCTCCTTCTTTGGATAGTTGAGATGCCTAAAATAGCTCAGCCCTGACTTCAGCAGGTATCATGAGATAATGTATAGCAAATAATGATTGAAAATTAGAGCTGGTGTTCCTCTAAAGACTCTGAACAACAAGGAGGTAGGAAAAACTGCTGTGGGGATAACAGATAGAGGCGAAATAACGAGCTTAACAGTGCCATGGGAATAAGATGTCCCTAAGTCCTATTCCTATTAGGGTTTTACATAAAGTCTGTATGCTCCCTGTCTCACTCTGTTTCCTCAGGCAAAAGACAGGCTGGCTGCTTACGCTAGCCAAATGTTAGAGTCAATTCCTTCAGTCCCAATCTTTGGGTCTGTCTTCTTTTGCATTAGTCAACTAAGTCATAAAAAAACCCCAGTGAAGCAAACAACCCTCCGCCCCCTGTCAAACAATCAAGTTGCCTCCTGTACAGGACGACTGAAAGTTTCAAAGGATGCAGTGGTTTTTCTGCTATAGGCTTAGGAACATAATGCTAAGTAGTATTTCTGTATAAGGGCTGGAGCTCAAACCAGGTTCATTAAGATTTGTAGTCTGCACTGTCTAAAGGCGAGAGCCACTTGGCCCTAGGCTCTGGACAGCAAAGAAGATGTCTGTGCCACGCAGAATGATTTAACTTAGGTCCTAGAAAAAGTGTGGACACATTAGTACAGCATGCTGATCAAGCTACTGTGCTCTGCTTCTCCAGCCAGCTAAGTAATCTGATGGGACGTCTTCCCACACACGGTTATTCTGCTCCCAAAATAGCTGAGGTGATCTTGCACAACACTTTAAGGCACGTGCAAAGAGAGACTGTCTTGCCCCTTGTGAGCTTACAGCCGTACTGGCACTCAGTCTTTCCACTGGAGTGGTTGTTTAGCTCTAGCCATACACAGGTTATTCACTTAAAAAAACCAAAACAACATGGCTGTAATAATTAATTAACAGCTCCCTCAAAACTCATTTACTTCATGGCTTGATCTGTGCTAAGGATTAGGTTCTCTTTTCAACTATCTGTATGATCTCAAAGTGGAGGTGTGAGCATCTTTCACACACCTAAAATCTTCTTTCAAAGTGTCAGACACGAGCGGTTGGACTAGATGAGACTTGGGCTCAAATATTTCTGCACTTCTGACATTAAAGACTCTGTGCTACAGGATAGTGAAGAAGCCAGGAGAGTCCCCTCCAGTGAAGTTTAGCATTAAGAAGGTCAAAGCCTTAATGAATACAGCATAGGGAATAAGACTGCTAATTTTGCCTTGTGAGCATAGTTTTTAAAGGACTAGGGAAGGAACAAAGCAAAGTACAACCCTTTTTTTTTTTTTTTTAAAATAACTATGATTCCAAGCACAATAATTGGAGACAGAAACCTCTGAACTGAGGCAACGGTAGGGAAAGAGTATGGAATGAGCAGCTACAGGTGATGGTTCCTCATGGTCTTGAAATATTAATACAAATAAAAGCTTGTTATAATTTTTGAAAACACAATAATTGATCACCTGCTCACAAGATTGTTCCTGGTAGAGATTATTACATGTGCCCTGGGCAAAATTTAACACTGACCAGTAGACTTGTCAGCATAGGGCGAGGGCTCTGGGAAACCTGCGAGGGCAATTGCACAACTACCCTGCCTCCGCCGCGCTGCTATGCCGAGTGCAAATCTAGACTGATCCCAGGTAGGAGACCATCTTGCTTCACAAGGGAATGATTAAATGCTGCAGTCCTCCCCTAGAGAAGTAGGCTTGTCACTCCAAGGATCTCTGCAAGGCAACGGCTTGCCCCTGGGAGCGGAGGAGGCAGTACAGCACACAGAAGGAATCCAAGGCACTTGCCAGCTCCTGCCTGACATGGTGAGGGGTGCTCGTATATGTCCCAGCTACACAGATGACAGCTGCTGTTCAAAACATCTCTCTTTGCAGGCTCATGCAATATTTGTACAGAGCAATATTATTCTAAATGTCTTCTAATTATTCCTCTGGATTAATGAAAATGTGTTATATTATTGACGGGTCTTTTGCAATATTTATAAAACACGGATCGGATTAAGGAGGAATAAATAAATATGTAGAGGATGCCTAACATGTAAATAATAAATATTCAGTCATCTGTTTTTTGCAAGATGGTTTAAATATACGGCGTTTTCAATAAATCTTTAATAACTCTGCAAATATTTATTTATTTGCTCTGAAGCATAAGGGAATTGCAAGAAAGCTCTGCAGACTCCAGAAAGGGCAGGCAGATGGAACGCATGCCCTATCACGGAGCCTTCAACCATCTTCTGGCAAGGAAAGAAAACACATCCTGAGCTGCCCCAGGCCTGGGAGCAAAGAGAGCAGAGGGAGAGGACTTTCAGGAATTGAATGGAGAAACATCCTACTTGCTTCATGACCAGCCATGCACACCAACCATCACTGCTGCGCAACAAAACACCTATGCCCAGCCAACCGCCACATACTGCAAAGCTCATAATTACATTACAGAGAAGTACCAAGCCTCTATAGGATTCTCTGCCCCAGCTATCCTGACAGTAAGGGGACTACTGAGAGCTTATTTGCTGGAGTTCCCAAGCCCTCAATGAAAAAGGAAGAAAGGAACTGACAGTTTGGTTGTGAACTACTCCCAGTTTTCCTAAGTAGTCTGTTTTTTCCACAGGCAAATATAATGTCAAGAGAACTGTCCCTCTTAAGACTCTACCTATGGCATTAAACATCCTGACACCTGTGGTAAAGAGCAGATCTGCTTTCCCCTAACAGGAAAGCTGGACTCTGCTCGGTTAAGGAACTCTCAACATCCTGTGTCCCTGGAGAGTTGGACATAAATTGGGGTGTTCAGCCTCTCAGAGGACACAAGGTCATATAGGGATTTTAAAATTCAAACACCACTACATTATCAAAAAGTTCTACTTTACTAGAGGCACCATAATGGTTTGTCTATCATGACCCAGAGTAACATCATGGCAGGTTATCAAAGTGTGACTCTTCTGAAATATGTTTGCATAGCATCAAATGCCTGCTAAGACAATAGTTTTTTGTAATCACTTGATATTATGGGAAGAAAAGCTTTAAAATTAAATGCCCAAAACACAGTTAACACATTTAGTTTTAATGGGATAGGATGGTCATTGCATGTTAAATAAATACTCACTGTAAAAAGCAAGTCAAGTTGCTGAGTTTTTATAGCTGTGCAGTAAATAACTGTTTATGCGTCATTACGTGGATTTGGAAGCATCAGCAAATATGCTTTTAATAATCAATTGATACTTAACATATAATATCTGTCTGATTAAATCAAAGGAGATGGATGCAGCCACAGTAATTACTGCATATTGTTACAATGCCATTGGATTAGGGAAACATATTTATTGAGGTGGAAAAAAGTCAGAGGTAGATACATATCTCCTTGCCTGTCTTCTTACTGCAGTACCTTGGGCTGTCATCTCATTGATTTCCCAAGATAAGCAATGTTCACCCTAGTCAATAATTGGACGGGATACCACCGTGGGAAACCTAGAGTGCTGAGGGAAGCAGTGCTAGTAATGCAACTGAGATTGCTCTTTCATTTTCTGGAAGGAAGGGGTGATGCTCCAAGTCCTCTGAAGTGCAGCACCCCAGAGGGGATATTTCACTCATCTCCCCTGAAGGCAACAATCCACAGATCACGCCATCAGTGGTGGAGCCACGGGTCACCCCGTCCAGGCAGACTCCACAGCGGGTAATCACATTCCATCTCTCCAAACTGCTGAGGTTTCTAGATGTAGCATTGCTCTCCATTTCATGTCAGAAAGAAACGTCCCTCCAGGACAAGCTGAAGCAAGGAAGACGACGAAAGCCTTCTTTCCACCTGCTGAGTATCCTTTTCTCACTTCAGAAGTCCGCAGAGCAAATCCTCTACCAGTCTACTCCCTTATATGTTTAATGGGGCAGGACCAGTGGCCAGAATAACAACCATTTGCTTTACAGACACTGCGATTCCTCTAACTACAGTCCAGTTCTTGATGCAGCAAAATGCAAGGTGGCTTGAAGAACCTGGGCTTCCCTACCTCTGGCTGTACCTAATGTGACATAGAATGACCTGAAGATGTAGCTCGGATCTAGTTCAAAACTTTGGTCACTGGGAACACAAACATGCTCCTATTCACAGATAGCTGGAATAAAACTACCCTTAGGCCACACATTTAAAGCCAAGGAAAGAAAATTTTGGCATAGGCTTTAAGTTCTTAAACAAACAACACACGCTTATTATAAATGCACAGTGTATGAAAATGTAGCCTGTACTAAAGAAAGCCAGGGAAAATCCTCAATTGTGTACATTGCTGTAGGCTACCCAAAAGCAAATGGGACCGTGGCACTTCAGTGAACACTGGGGGCTTGCTCCCTTACTCATACATGTAAAAGCAGAGGGAACCAACAGTTCCATTCAACCCAGGTCCCAGCTTTACCATGTGTATTTATCCTCCCTCACACCAAACCTCTTCAGGACAGGAAGGCATCTAGTACCAGAGACATGAGTGTTACCAGGCACTTAATTCCACTGACACCAGTGACATTCTAGAGGCCTCAACAAATGAGTCACATAAATCTCTCTTTGAATCTGGCACCTGGTAACTGAGTTTGAAAGTAGTATATTAAAATAATATAGGGAATAATACAGGAAAATGTCTTATAGGAAATAATACAGGAAAATAGGAATAATACAGGAAAATGTCTTAAAAATTTCAGGAAGTTGCAGAAACATATCTTTAATTCCCTGCACGTTAGTGAGCCTGCAAGGGTAGGAGTTTCTCAGAGATTTTCCAAAAATCATTGCTTCCAGCCATACTGAAAACAACACTGCAGAAAGACCAAAAAAAAAGCCCTCAAATAACCCCAAAGCCTCTCACCCTCTATCTCCCCAACCACATACCTGCACTAAAAGCAAGAAAAATAAATGGTGAATATGAACCAATGCAGGAGAGCACGCAAACCCACCTGTTGAGTTGACACTGCCACAAAAAAAGAAAAAAAAAAAAAAAAAAAAGAGCATCATGACTGATGTCTTTAAAAAGGAACAGAAAACACTATGCCTGCTAATGTTATTAACAGAGCAGTATTAACAACAAGGTTACTTGGATTCCTAGGGCACCTTTTATGCTGGGGTCTCAAAGCACTTTATAAAAAGCCAACTAAGCTTCACCCTGCCCCATTTACTATTGCAACAAAAATGCAGCACAGTTTCAGTGTCACTGTCTGCCTGCAATACTCAAGAGCCCCAACTCCCATGCCTTAAACAAGATCTTGCTTTCTTGCCTGTTGATTGGCAGAGCGGGATAATAGTAACCATCAGATCCTAAGGTTTCAGGAACCTCAGTGGGTTTTCTTCTCCCCAGTGTCCCCAACCTTCCCACCCCAATACACACCAGTGCACCTTTGGACAGAGGTGTTATGGGATTTTCTTCACTTTCCTCTAAATCATGAGGTCAAAAATGCAAAGAAGAACATGGGCCCTGGCGGATCAGTGGCCCAGCATGGTAAATGGCATCTTCTCCACTTAGAAGTGGTGTGCAGCCCAACAGTACTAGGCAAGTTCTTCTGTAAGCACTGGAATTAGAGACACCTGTTTTTCAGAGGGCTGGTATGTGTTGTGCATGGGGTTATTTAGGGTGGGTTTTCTTTTTTTTTTTGGGGGGGGGGGGGGGGNATTTTAGGGATTTGTGGGGGAAAAGAGTCTCCGAGTGAGGCATTTCCCACTACCTGGACATTGCTAACATTTCTTCTGGATGGAGTCTCTGTTCTCCAAACACATAGCTGAGTTCATGCAACTACAGAACTAACAAGGTCACTTTCCCTCTGTTTTCATAAAGATTTCAATTTATAGCTGAAATCAGTCAAGATGTTCAGTAATTACAGAAGACTGAAAGACAGCCAGACACCGTGCTTATAGAAGCTATGTTTCTTTATGAAACGAGGCTGAGAAACAGGGGAAAAGAAAAACTGAAAGTCATGTTAGCTGAAAGGTTTACCTGAAAAAAAGCAATATAATACAGAACACTTCTTTATCTGAATAGTCCTGCGTAAATCGATGGAGCTACTCAGCAAACAAGGCCTGGAGAAGGGCTTCCTCCGCTTGCCTTCTGTTGAGATGTGAAACCAACTCTGTATCGACTCCAAGGCCATCACCAGTAATAAGATCAAGCCAGTACAAAGCGGGCATTGAGAAAACAGCTTGCCACAGCCACAGAGAATAATCCAGATGCAGGCCCTGCCGCACACGATCCATCGATAGCAGAGGGAGGAGTTAAACCTCCCTCTTCCCAGAGAGCCAACCTCAGCTATCCTGCTCCTCATCCCCAGCCCAAGCCTGGCCAGCTTTGCCAGCTGCACAGCCCTGCAACCACAAATAAGAGCTCACAGAGGATCGGCTGGGAAGTGGACTGGTTTATTTTATTGTTTTGCAACTTCTTATTTATGAAAATGCTCCAAGAGCCTGGATACGGATCAAGTTTTGCTGCTCAATATTTATTAGAGCCTCACCTGCCTCACTGGAATGGGAACTGCGGGTACTTTGATTAATGGATTGGAAAAAAGAAATGTATAGTTCCCCTGTCGCCTCAGTAAGCGCCTCCCTGTATCTTGTGCCGAGAGGCTATTTTACAGCATCGCAGTCCTCGGTGAATCTCTGCTGATTGCCTGCTGCCTCCCTACAGCAGCACGCTGCTTGGAGGTGTGGGGTGGCACTGTGTTTTATCCTGTAGCTGGAGGTGGAAGAGCACTGCGGTGCTATGTCAAGTAGAAATAGGCCCTCTCTGAACAGCAATAAAAGCACTGACTTAAAATATCACCCCAATGGCAGCTGCAGGTTGGGGAATAAACTAAGTTCTTCTCTGTGCTCAGAGAGCACCCACCAGCGCCAAAGAGGGATTTCTGGCTGTGGCCTGGCTGCTCTCCCAAGGCGACGGCCGCATCGCCTTTGGAGGCAGAGCGGTTTTAGCAGCAGTCTGAAGACCCAGGCAGCTCCAGCGGCACAAGCGTTAGCCAGGCCCTGTCCCTCTGCCTTTCTTCATCAGCCACCTCTGGTTGTGAAATTAAGCTTAGGCCCACCTTTACGCCAGCCCGCTGCTTTCGAGCTAAACAGAGTTTGCACTTTGCTCCAGTATGAGGCTGCAGAATGCTTATATTTTGCCACTGGCTAGCCAAGAGGCACTGCTGAAGCTCAGACCCATGGATCACCCAGAAGCAGACCCTACACATTCAGTTTTGCAGCAGGAATCCTTCCTATCCCAGCAGTGACCTGTTCCCAGAGCTCAGCTTCCCCCCAGCGTTTTGAGGTGCAGCACAAATACTACTACCGATAGCTGCCATCCCACAGCTCTTGGCCACACATACAGGGCCTTGGGTCAAGACTGCTCCTGCCGTGATACCCAGAGACGACCGATTCAATCTATACCTTAAGTATACTAAGATGACACAAAGCTTTTCCTCAGTGGTGAAAGCAGAGGGTTGATGGGGTCCCCAAGAGTTTTTTTTTTTTTTTTTAAAAAAAAAAAAAGCCTCCTGCACACGGTCCCCATGTCAGATACCTGGGCAGACACTGCACTGCACTCTCACCGTCAGAGCAAGCAGTGCAGGGCTGAGGAAGCCAAAAGGGGACGAAGAGGAGAGCAGAGCATATTTCCTCCAGGAGAGAGCAGTCCCATATACACGCATCCCAGTAAGTCATGCTGGAAGTGAATCACAGTCATTTATGATGAAAAAGGCCACATTACCCCTACATCCTCAGCCAGTCCGTCTTCCCTTGACTGGTACAGGACTGTTCCCTACAGATGTCTGGAATCTCTACAGTTATTTAAACCTGCACATTGTAATCTTTTATCTTTACATTTCGACTAATAACTTTCTGCTCCAGTGGCAGTGAGTGAGTACTAGCGTGGGCTAGTGCCAAGCATGGAGGGGACCTACGCTGTGAGGGTCTTGCACACACACTGTGGCACAACTCAGGCTTTGCCTTCAGATACCCACCTCAAATCTGCCTGGAGAAGCCTAACTCATCACTCCTGCCCTGGAAACCTGCCACAAAAAACACATCTGTGCTCACATATAGAGATTATTCCAGCTGCAGGACCCCCACACCAGCTCTGTCACTTCCCCCTGCTTGCTGCCCTGCAGTCCCCCCAGCTGAGGGTCCCCGAACCCAGTTCTGCCAACCTCTTTTAATCTCTGCTTTCCTATTTCCATGTTTGCCAAGACACCTCAGACCCGTCCTCTTCTCCAAAGCTTGTGATTTCGTCAAGGGATGTTCACAAGTGAGGCACGGTATGTGACACAAGACATCTCCCCGGGACTGATGTAGTGTCACACAACTGTCCTCATGCCTGGGCTTTCAGAGAGCATGCTCCTGCACCAGGCAGTGCTTCAGCCATTGTCTGAAGCTTGTGATGGGCCGTCCTCACCCCTTCCTCAGGAAGGGTAAGAACCAGGTACTTACAACCCCAAAGGACTTTGGGAAGATTTGTCTGGACTTCAGTTAGTGGCTACTGTAAATTAGGTCTAAACCCATTTGTCCCAACTGCATGATGGATGAGGCTGTACGTTAAGGCTGCTTCTAAAGTCTACGTTTTTATCAAAAGATTGGCAGTCCCTGTGGGTCCTGCTGAGATAAAAAGGGCCTTCTACCTCCCAAGCCCCTTTTCCCTGCTTGCACCTTCTCCCTGTTTTTTGTATTCAGCTTAGGGCCTGCAGGAGCATCTGGAGGAATTCATTTCCTTCGCAGCCCACCCCTCCTTCTCCCGAACGAAAACCAGAGCTGGTTTTTCCAAGTTGGATTCGCAGGAGAAATATGAAAGCTAAAGGCACACGGTATAAATAAACATGCAATGGGAACACAAGAGGCAAAACACAGAGGCCCGACGCAGAAGAGAGAGACAATACAGCATAACAAATAGTGAGCTGTGCTTCGCCTGTGGCATTTTCCAGCTACATCAATAATTACATAATACAACGGTCGCCGATTTCTCAGGCGCGGATCGATACCGACTGCGGTGCCACCCCGCTCCGTGGTGGGTTGTGGACCGAGGGGCTCTTCGCAGGCCCCCGCTTTGCTCGTGCCAGGGATCAATGACTGCATTTTGCAAGGCAGTGCCAAGGGCTAGGGAAACGGCAAGTGTATTCTCCGGACCAAAGACACGGGGGGTCAGCCCACGGCGCGTGATGCTGCCAGCATCAGTGGGAAACGGCTTGCTATTTTTTCAACTGCCTGCAGAAGATCCAACCTAGGTACTGCTTTGCATAGGTGCTGCTGGTTGGCAAGAGGTTGAAAGAGGATATATCCCATGAGCGTCTCACATGCTGCGAACTTACTCGGCAGGAAGCAATTTGGCTGTCAAGTGTAAAGGTATGAATGAACCCACTTGTCGGGCCTTCCAGCACAGCAATTAGGGGACACGGTACCATTAGAAACATCCATATTCTTCATAACAAAATATAATTCTCTAAACACTGCAGCAGGGATGCTAAAAATAAAATAAGTTGAAAAACCAGAACAATTTTGTGGACAGAGCATAACGAGCATCTCTGCTTCGAAGAGTGGAGTTCTGCAATCCCTCCCCCAAATTCCCATTTTAAGTGTACAATCACTAAACATTGTGCTAGAGGGGGGAAAGAATGGGAAATCAAATGAAGAAAACATCGAGAACAACAACAACCACCACCCTCTTTTCTGTTGTTAACTGTCTTGTGATTCCTATGAAGAGTAAGCCTGAAATATAGATTTCAAACCATTAATACTATTATTTAAATGCTAGCCTGAAAGAAGTAGCAGAAGCTATGTCTGACCTATGCAGCTTCCCACAAATGGCAATTACCTCTAAAAGCTTCCCATGACAAACCTAATTAAACTGAAAGAGACATTTGGAAACACAAACTAATCAGTTTTTTTTCAGGAAAGTGGACCTTTTTGGGTAGAACTGACCAGTGGGGGAAAAAAAAAAACCCAAAACACAAAACCCCAAACCAAACCCCAAAACCAACAGCCAGAAGGTGTGTATGCTGCATTCTTGCTCTATGCAATTTAACAGTAAAGTAATTGGCTTGCAGTGTATGTTGTTATTTTATTGGGTTGCAAGCTGTCTTTGGTCAGGCTTTGTCTTGTATTTGTTAGACAAGCATTCTGATACCACTATGTAAAATGTCAAGTAATATAATTGGGCCTCAGTCCTACAAGGCCTTCCTTCAGACAGAACTCACACGTCATTGGGAATTTCAACTGATTTCCCTGCTGGAAGGCTGGATTAAAGGTCTTCCTACTACAAAAATTGAAAAACTCATAACACTGACACACTCATCTTGCCAATCAAAGAGTAATAAAAAATAGAAGTGGCTCTGAAAGAGATCATCTTAAACAGCAAGAAATCCTTAAATTAATAAAGAAATAAACACTTGTATCCACCAGCCTTAACTACTACTACAGTCACACAGATAAGTGCTTGAGTACCACCATCGATAGGCTATAGCATAAAATCACCGGTGTAGAGGAGGATACTATCCTTAGAACTCCAATTACAGCCAGAAACAGAGATTTGCTCATCCCTCTTTGGGGGGATGCGCAAATCTGTAACTAGATATCTTGGCTGAACTAAGTGTTACACATACACCTAGTAAGAGCCAATTGCTACATAAGGATCCATAATTTGCAAAGACAAAGAGGCACAGCAAGATAAAAATGGGTGATCTTTTAACTGAGGTGGTATGGCTATAAAAATTTTCCCCTGTGTATAATGCATTGCCTTTGCTGCAATTGGTGCTCCTAGCTGAGTTTTGATCATGCAAATGGATCAGAGAAATTATGCTTCCAGTTTGTGTAAGGACAAGTCAAAACATGAAGGACTGTTGATCTTAGGATTGATCTTCCCTCCATTGACAGTTATTAATAGGTATAATGCATTTACAGAGATCACACGATATATAAAGAATCTAGTATTTGTGGAACAAATGCTTGGGTATTATCTTCTCATTACTGATGAAGGATGGAAAAAGCAAAGCAACCTACCCAAGGTTGCAAGGAAGCCTGTGGTAGATGAAGGAGGTGGAACTGAACCTTTTGACTCCTAGCCAAATACCCTTCCTCTGGCATACGTATCAGGAGAGTGATGGAATGGGTTAGAAGTAGGGAGTTACTGAAGCCCAGCTGATCAGCAGTAACATGTTAAGCCATAGCAATCTGACTTTCAAATCTGTGTCTGTACACTAAGAGTGGCTGCTCTTTTTCCATTTTCTACCACTATCAATTCAATGCAGTTCAGAGCTGCTAGATTCATACCAAACCCAAATAACCCACTTGGGCCCAGGGCATACATATGAATATTTACAGAAGTTTTACTAGTGAAAACATGTGGGTAGAGAGAACCCAAATATTTGTTGGAAAGAGAAACAAGCAGATTAACACAACCTGTACTGGCATGATGTTCTGGGTTTGCTGTTTGCCTCTCCCTGCCATCTAATCAAATGTCTTTGGAAGACACTTTTCTGTGAGGACTCTCTCCATTGCATGCTGCTGACTGCTAATGCAGTCAGCATATTGTAAATGGGAGCTGCTTTCCACTGTGAAGGGACAAACCCTAATTTGCCATAGCCCTGGGTCAGATGCAAGTTAAATGAGGCAGAGCAGGATGCAGCCACACCCTCCATCGCTGGGCTATGCAAGCTGCACGCATACACATGAAATCAGTTACTTCGGGCTCTTCTGAATGCGACAGGAGAAAATTACATCTGAGCTCTGGCCTCAGCCAATCAATCCTACAGTAGCCTGATTTTTCTAGGAATGACGCTGCAGGCAAGGCTTGTGTGACCCACAAAGAGAAAGGTCTCAGTTCAGTGAGCTCTCTAGCTCTCCGTTTCTGTTCCCTCTCAGCCTTGCTACTGTCCCCATCCATGGCGCTGCTTCATCACACTCTCACTACAAGAGCCATCTTTACCCAGTCAGGACATCAAATAGCATGTGACTCATGCCACCAATTGCAAGAAGTCATTGAAGCTCAAACACCAGATATCCAGTTTTATTTGCAACAATCACTTATGATCAACCTAAAGAACAAAACTCACCTTCCTCATTCACGTAGTAGCCACTTCCTAGGACTTACCTGCTTCCAGACATTATAGACCAAAAAAGAGAGGCAGGCAAAGTGAGTTGTCATATTCAAGACTGCTTCACATGCAATAGAAGCCAAGCATTAAAATAACCAGGACCCCACTTGTTCCCTTCCAGAGCTTGTCAGGCCTCACATACTCACAAGTCTCTTGAGCATCTCATCCTGCGTGGGAGAACACACAGGACGAGGTGTGAAAGAGATGGGAAATTCCCTTGGCGGAAGGGGAGGGAGGGGAGGGGGGAAAAAAAAAAAAAAAATCAGATCCTTGCAGAAGAAAAGGTCCAGTAGAAACATACATAATTATTACCTCCATTTATGCCTTTAACAAGTACTAAAAAGGTCAGTATATGAGGTTTTCCTTCTTAGTAATGGAAGGCAACACTCCCAGCCTTGCAGATTGTAAGTTCTGTTGGCTTACTTGGACTGTAATTATGGATTTATGAACACAAAACAAAGATTACCAAGAAAGCACTACTAGTCATAATCATGCTAAATCTGTCACTACAGCTTTGTTGCTATATCTATCCGCACTCGTCACAGGGATGCTGCAGGTAAGCAAGACTGCTAGCAATGAGCTCCCCTGAAGTTAGGATGCTATAGACAAAGACTTTTTTTCTAGGTTGTTTTCTAGAAAAGTTCAGACCAGGACTCAAGCCAGGGAACTGAAAGTCAGTGGTTCCACCATCTTGTCTTCTCTCTCTTCTCCTTTGCCTTGGATTCCTCTCTTTCAACTCAGTGGTCTCTGCAAGCTAGTTCTCACTGCATGCATTTCACAGACCGATGACTCATTTTCAGAAATTACTTAGATGCATCAGAGCTCAAATCTCATTGACAGCTGATGGACTCTGCCCTCCCGAGTGACCAAAGCCCAGATTTCTAAAGGCTATTTAAATGCCTTAGTAGTAGCTTACAAACCTAATGCACAAAAAGCCAAGTATAAAGCAATATAAATAAATATGCAACAAGCAAAGCTAAATGGATACAGAAAAATTGAATCTCTCTCATTATATTTGTATCTACGTATACCTAAATCACTTTGGAAGATGAAGTCTTCAATCTTTCACTCACCAGAATGCCTTCTGCCCTGCCTAAATAGAGTGTCTTTTCTAAAGACAATCTCAGTATTAGTCAATATGATTCAATCTGCATAACAGGATGTTGCCTGTAGGAGAACTGAGAGTTTCAAAGCCTGGGACTATAGCACAGGAAACAAAAGACTACATGCTTGGCGATCTCCATGAGTATGTCAGACTGCAGCAAATTATGTGCTATAAGCTCTGTGCAACTGTTGACATAGTGTTTGCATTAGCATGTCCTCCTCCTCATGAGTCAGGGTGCCCGTGCCTCAGATGTCTACCTAAAACAGTAAGAACTTGCTGTGTGTGCCAGAGTGGGGTAGAGATTAGCCAGTATAGGATCACAGTGGATATTTCCAGGACTTTTATAGCTGGAGAGCAAACAGTGAAATTTAGCCTCATGTTTATCAGGATATAAAATGGTTCTCATTAAAAAGTCAATGTTTATCACAGGTCCTCACAGCAATATCTGATTTAAAGCAAGTCAATCATCTTCTCTGTACTATATAGGAGGATGTCACTTGTTGCAAGATAGTGCCTTTTTAATAATGATCTCCATGCCGACAAATAAAACAAACCCGCAAAAGCAGCACACCAACAGTCAGAGCAACACAATGGTAACCTCAAAACTTTATAGGAGCTGAGGCTACACCTGGACACAGTAGAAACGTACTAATAAGGCACAAGAAAACTCAAGCACGGTTCGTTGTAGGCATTCACTTGAAGATGCCCGAGCACAAAATGGCAGAGCATTATTGATGCACTTGGCTGTCAGGCAGTCAATGACATTTTTCCTCCTCAGCTCTCTAGATGCTAGATCCAAACCACATGATAAACCAACCAGTTAGACCATCAACAGAACACCTGGAAGACAGGAGATGCCAGAAAAACAGACATGCTGAGAGGGGGTTGAGCTAAATCCTCCTTATCTGTGAATTCTGGAAAAAAAAGTTTAAGCCCATAGATATGGAACCAACACACAAGGTGCTCTGCTGAGGTTGCAGTACTTTTTTTTTTGTTCTTGCACTTTGGTGGCTCTTGTATTTGAGGTGACATTCCTCCAGCTGACAGTGGCATCTGAACAATGCCTAGACCTTTTAAGCTGAGGTTCTATTGTTGAGCACTGAAAATGCATCTATTAGTGTTCAAGAAAACATTTTGCTTTCTCATGAAAGCAAAAAAAAAAAATGGAAATACATGCTCTCATTAGCCTCTGACATACTGTTCATGATGCGTATAAAAATTGGCTCTGCTATTTCTAATAAACAGAAGAGAGCCCATGCAGATTTAAGTACTTAGACAAGTGTAGTGTGTTGCATTAAGGAAATGCAGAACTATGTTACAAGAAATATAAATGGAATTCTTCACTGAATTTGCTGAATACAACTCTTCTCCATTAATGCAGTCCTGGCTGTCAATACCAATGGTCTTCCTAACTCCTGGCCAGGATTAACTAGTCACTGAATTGGAAGCTCACTGCAGCTCTATCTAGAAAGGTAGAGTTGAAAGAAACGCGGGTCAATTCACAGAAAAGGTTTCTTTCTTCATCATGCAAGAGTGGGATGAATAAGAACAGAATCCATTTATCAACAGTACATTAAAACTCCAGGGCTCCAAAGGTTTATTTCATTTCAAATCATGGCCTGCCTGCTCATTTTAACGTGACTTCATGAAAAGCTCTCTGCATTAAAAAGGGATCTTGGGGCTTGGCTTTCCTCCTCCCCACCCTCCAACTGCTCTTCTCACATTCTCTCAGTTCAGCCACATTGCAGAGCCCCATACTCACTGTCTGCCTGTATGACCCAGTGAGCAGCTAAGACAGTAAGTGAGAAGATATCTTCAGCAATGGAGAACATCAGTTCTCAGTAAGACTTCCAAAAAGATGTCTAACAGCACTTATATCAGATGGGCTGTCCTATCTTATTTAATAATATTGGGAAGAATAAAAGGTTTCTTCCACAGCTGTAGGACCAAGGTTTCTTCTCAGAAAGACAGGAGGATCCAAACAAGAGAACGTGGACGCACAGATTCCCAACCTCATAGAGAGAGGATCTGCATACTGACACACAGCAGCCAGGCATTGGTGCCGATCACAGCAAATCTCAGGCTGGATTCTACAGGCAGCTTGTGATGGGTTTCTGTGGGGAAATTACTTATCCTTTCTGTGCTTCCATTTCACTGTAGGGAAGAGTTAAATCTCCAAGATTAAAAAAAAAAAGCACCACCCTTTCCACATTATACCAATTAAGTAAAAATATTTTCTAAAAATACGCTTTCACTGGCCTTCTGCACTAGTTACACAGGGGATTCAGAGGAAGAAAAAAAAAAAATGGATGAAAGGATGAAACTCCCACTGAGTTTCAGAGTGTTAAAATGGATAGTTAAGGCAGCTTTCACATTTGTGCAGTGCAATGTCCAGGAATGCCAAGAGAACCTTTGCCCTCTTCTTAGGAAAATAACATACTGAACTTTTACTATGGATCACAGGAGAATTAATGTTCACACTTTTAGCCAGAATTAAAGTGGCTTTAATTCGATTTAGTTTAATTCCCTTTAAAGGAAAATTAAACTAAATCAAATGAAGGCCACTTTTAATTCCAAATGAGTGTGTGTGCACACATAATTTTAACACAGTTTACATAATCCACTTGAAACCCACCTTGTTACTTAATTCAGATCAACTTTCCCATATGGTCCTGCCTAGACAAGCCCTTAGAGATAACATTACCCGTCCTCAAGGAACAGCCGCATTTCATTATTGACACCTAACTCTAGAGAGCGCTACTCTGGAAGGGACAATGTAGTTGCACACAATTTATGTGTCTGTCACAGAGAGAACAATGCTCTGTATACAGCTACAATAGCAATTAATATACTGGGGGTTGTTGTTCCATTAGTCACTAATTACACACTAGACCAGTAATACAGAAGCCTTGTTCTTGGCAAAGAAACCATAGCTCCAGAACTATTGAATTGATAATTCGGAGTCTGCCTTTTGTTTCCCTAGGGATACCCTGCACCTTTGCCATCAGTTAGCTGAAAACGTGACAGATGATATAGATCCAGAGGCGATGGCTGTGTATTGCAGACCACTGTTTAAGAACTTCTGAATTATGGCATTTGCATGAGATGAGTCAAGGTGAGTTCAGTGACTGAACAGAATTGCTTCCAGTCTTTGTCACAACACATAAGAAGAATAGTTTGTCACTGAAGATTTTTCCTTCCTCTTACAAAATACGGGGGAAGTGTGGCAACCTCACTCCTGCATTGTCTCATCAGGCTATTGCAGACACAAGAAAATGCCAACTCTGGTTGAGATTGGTTTTGAAGGACCCTTGTTTCACCAAGGCATCTTGCAAAAGCTAAAAGAAGGTAGGAGGTGAGAGAAGAGGGAATGGAGCAAAACAAAGCTTTTAAAAGGATGTTGCAATAAACTCCAATGCATTCAGTAAGCCACGCATGTGGCCCTGGCCAGCCAGGGAAGGGACACCAATGGGCGCAGCTCCGCAGCCTTCCTGCATCCTTCTCTTCCGTTGTTCACTGCATGGCCTCATTCTAAAAGTGCATCACAATCTGTGCTCTCTTATGACCCAGCCAATCCACAGCTCCAAGATTGCTGTAGGTTGTAAATGTTTGAGGAGAGCCATAGAGAAACAGTCCAGCCATGCTCTTTGCTGACAAGAGCAAAACAAGAGAAGTGACCATCCTTCTTGCTATTCTCTTGCCCATAGCAAGTTAGAACAGAAGGGTAATTGCCTCACCTTTCCGTGCCCTGCCCCCACCTCCCAAGCAAGGACCCAGGGCTTCAGAACCTTTGAAAAATGCCAATTTACAAAAGTGGCAATTTCCAATCAGCTTCTCTAATTAGCATTTAGTGGAAACTTTTCGCCTTTCACCAATGACAGATCTCTCCAGGGATCTGTGATTAGAGCAAGCTCCCTCTTGATATGGGAAAAGTGATAGAGACAGTGTTACAGAGACAGCATTACATGGTTTTTAATGAAAGTCTACACCTCCAGAAGTTGCTCACTGGAACAAGTCAATGAACCATTTTGATCTCATTATTTAGAATCCTAACTTTTAAAATTAAAGCCTAGTCGACTCATCTTTAGTCCAACTGTGTTGATCTTGAGTCAACAATTCCAGGAAAACAAAATGCCTCTCCTTCCTTCCCCTTTTCCTTGTTGTTACTACAAATAGAGGTGGGAAAGAGATTCTTTATGCTTTCATCAATACTTTTACAGTTAAAATCACATATGCCGTATGTATTTTTTACACATAAAAGTCAGGAAAAATATCATCCAGTTGACTTCAACTTCAATACAAAAATGCTAAGTCATCCCCAAAACTGACTGGTTCTTTATTGTCTATGGTGAGTATCGAGGAACAAAGATTAGCCTCATAATGAAAATTCAATCGCATCCTTAACTATTCACAGACTACCACTCTGCTCCACAAGGTACAAGTGAGGATAATTGACAAGATGGATTGAATGATCCAATAGGTTTACCTTCTGCAAGTTTTTATGGCAAAGACTTTGTCTCAGCTTAAATCAGTGTAGTACCACATTTATCTGTGGAGCTAGAGAAACACTGAAAAAAAGAAAGCCTGGATCACCTGAACTTCCCTTCTAGAAGGAAGACACCTTTATACCAAACAATAATAAAAAGGCAGAGAGAAGATGGGACCCATCACACAGAGAGCATCTTTTATGCATGGGTGAAGATGGCACTGGAACTTCCTTTGTCTTCATTTTCATTGCACAGACAGGTAAGCTAAGGCATAAACTGATTAATGGACTGACTTAAAGAAAGCCTGTGGCAAAGGCAGGAATTAAGCTCAGCTCCCCCGAGGATCAGTCCAGTATCTTAACAAACCCATATCTTTCCATTCTGAAGTACTGTGGCTTTCCTTTGTAATTAAACAGCATGGATTTGAGGGGGCTGATTTTAACTGTCATTGTACTGAAAGAGCTTGCACTGGTCAAGTGGGAAGGAATTGCCTTGCCAACCTAAAAAGGCTTTTCCTTTACTTAATTCCAGGCTTCTAAGCTTTCAGAAATAGAAAATATTGCATAAGCAACAGTACTGAACGATTTTGAAGGCATACTGAAAGAGCTTTTTATACTCTCCCATTTTAATAGCTGGTGCTTTTATTGTAGATAGTATATGGTTACAGAATAATGTGTATGGGTTTAATGTCTGGTATGATAATATCCAAGGTGAAGATATTGAAAATTCAATTAAAATATAGTTTAGGATATTGGCTTATTTTAATTTCCAGCCTCCTTTGCCCCCCATCCACCTCCTTTGCATCCAGGAGCTCTTCCTGAGATCTGAAGCTGGAAGTTACACACTGAATCTTTTCTCCCGTAACGCATAATCTGAAGTTATTTGTACTTCTTCAGCATCTGACTATCTGAAACTTCTTAAAATTCTCCAAAATCCCTATGCTTCTTTAACAGAAGAGGACACTGAAGTGCTGAGACAGGAATAGTTCCTATCAAGGACAAAACTAGATAGGGACCCCAAAGTCTTGTCTCTCAACACTAAGCCCTGGGTCACTCACACTCACTAGAGTTTTTTTAAACTGTGGTTGCCTTTTTGAGCAGGGTCAGAGAGGGAAAATAAGTTGTTTCACAGCAAAGCAACTCCCTCCTCTGCAGTTCTCAGTTACTTTTAACCGACACAGCTTTTGCCGTCATTTATGTTCCTCTTGCTTGTTTGATCAATGAAGTTTTCTCACCGTCACTGCGCTTCTTTACATGGTACAGAGAAGAAAATAGAAGTCCTACTGGAACATGTTCAGAGAAACAACAATAATTTCAAGAGGCAAACAACGAACCAGAGTCTCTCAGAAGAGCTCCAACTGCTGTCCAGAGTTTTTCCTTATCCTTCCTAAAATATATGGGAGAGCACACTGTAGGGTCAGTCACTTTGGTTGCCTGCTAAACAGGAGAGAAGCGTCAAGCATCACTGCACACAACAAGACCTCCTCCAGACAAGAACTGCCAGGACAGAAGAGATCCTTGTTCTATTTTCTCTCTCAGACAATGCTCAGGAACATCCAGACCTGGAAACTGAACATGAATTGG
This sequence comes from Balaeniceps rex, assembly GCA_013401315.1. Classification (NCBI taxonomy): domain Eukaryota; kingdom Metazoa; phylum Chordata; class Aves; order Pelecaniformes; family Balaenicipitidae; genus Balaeniceps; species Balaeniceps rex. The sequence goes on from VYZW01012859.1 coordinate 433,995, forward strand.
CTTGTGTCAGATTTGAGGGAGCATATACCTAAATTGTTTATGTGGCCTGTCTAAATGTTACCCTGACTACAGTAATGGCAGGTGTTATCCTTGTCATATGAAATATTATCACTAACCTACTTGCTTCTGAAACTCCTCCAACTTCCCAAATTTTATTATAATAAACTGTATATCTAAACCATTATATATATGGTGCCCCTTTATTTCAATGGGACTCCATGGTTTCCATAATAGGGGGAAAGTAGCATACCAGGTTCCAGGACATTTCATAATCAAACCTACCCTCAACATAGCTTACACAGGCTTAAAGATTTAGGTTAAGCACCATGGTCACCAGTCCCAAATAAACTGACAAGTGGGCTCTTCAAGGTATCAGAAGAGTCACTGCCCTATTTATAAGTTTCATGAACCCCATACAACCACCCAACAAAAGTTGATCGCATACCTGGTTTACAGAGAGGGAAACAAAGCAGAGCGAGTCTCGTAATTAAGCAATGAAAGAGACTAAGCAAAAGAAGTGCACCAGTCCTTGGCTCAGCACATAGTCCTATCTCTAAGCATTGCCTGCAAAGGGATCATTAGTCCCTGCATTTGGGTCCATATGGGTTATAGTGCATTCAGGTAACCGCCCATCTAGAAACAGATAAGCTATTTCTACCCTTCTGGTTCTCATGAGCCCCCCCCCCTGCACACCACCACTAGTGGTCACCTTTCAGTAACTGCCTTCATATCATTTGCTGGTGAAGTAGCAAGCAGGTCTCTCTGAGAGCTGACTCTTGCTAGCTACATCAGTCAGAGATTTGGTGACCTCCAGTGCTTGTGTCTGACTACAATGGAGGCCTTGGCCAAGGTGTACATGCAATGCCTGCATGGCAGCTGAGGGAAAGATGCACTTCTCTACTGAAGGGAGGTGAAGGAGATGAGCAGGAACCTCCTTCTCTAGCAATGCTGTTGTCCTGCAGCACATACTTTGAAGTCCGCCTGGCTGTAAATGTACTGGGAGGCCAGCTGGCAGCAAATGCAAAAAAGCCAGCATATTAATACTGGATAAAACTGGGAAAAAATCCACCCTGCATTGTTTCCTTTTGAGTCTTTTGGGGGCGTTGCCTTGTTTTCCAGCTCCTGAGACATGCTCTTTCCAGAGGGGATAGCTGTGCGTACCCTGCTTCCCACATTTTGCTGCAGATTTAAATATGCAGGCATTGCTGCTAGGTGAGTGCCATTTGAATTGACAAACTGGGATTTCTGCAGCGCGCCTCACACTTAATGCAGCCCTGCCTAAACTTTGAAGGCAGCGGCTTGTTGCCTTAGGGTCTGAAACTAACAAAGCCAAGCAGAACAAGCCCAGGGCTCCCATCGGATTGCTCAATCAAAGACAATATTAAACAGCACTGTTTTCATAACTACTATTCTGGGGCGCTTGGATAGCAAGACAAAGAAGATGAAGTTAATTTCTGTTATCATAGCCTGGTGCAGCTGCAAGGGCCCTGGGAGAAGCCATCTTCTCTTGATGGCTTATGCAGCCCGTGCCTTTGCAGGAGCTCCCATTAACCAAACAGGGCTTCAAAAGCTTGTCAGATGCACTCCTGTTCCCTTCCTCCACACACTGCTGTCAAATGCACCCCTGTTCCTTCCCCCAGACATCTTCCACACATCTTGTTACAGACACCAGGGAGCCTCGCTCTCCTTGACCACTTCCCTGTGCCTCACAACTCTCTGCTTCACCTTTTCTGTCACCAGCACTGCCCATTTCAGTGCTCAAGGAAACCTAAACTAGAGAATTCCTGCCCTTGTTGCAGGAGCACTGGTGCAAGGGGACCAGACAGAGAATGGGTCCTCCAGGTTCTGCCACTGACCTAGCTCATCACCTTAGGCAAATATCTTAGCCTTTGGTTTGTACATGGTCAGCTGGGATTAACAATGCCCAGCCTATTTTTGTTAAGGTGCTAGCAGATGAAGGTATAGTATGTACCATATTTTTTTTTATACCCTTAGATGTGACTGGTGATGGAGGTCACTGAGCAGTATTGCAGGAGGAAGTGATGAGAAGCACTGCATTGAGGCAATTTTAAGATGCCCATAAACCATTATGGTCATGGCCAACATATCACCTTAAGAATGGATGCTTGTGTGCAGCAGTGCTGTCCCAAGACTGCCATAGGTACCTTGGGCTCCGTTTTTTTTCTTCTTACTGTTCATCCATAGTTGAGCATAGAGAACATTTATGGAAAAGCAGGAGTGTGGTAGAGCATGCTTACACCCTGAGCTTGGTTGCAGTAAGGCCAAGGAGGATGAGAAGACTAGGTGACCATGAAAAACTTTGAAATGAGATTACTAAAAGGAAGGAGAGAGCTCCAGATAGCTTTGTTTAAAGTCTTCCTGTTCACACTGCAGGTTATTTCTCTGAGGTCAGTCAGATAGAGGCAAAAAACAGTGTTTACCAAATTGGGGATAGGGCATGGAAATAGTACACTGCTTGAGATGAGTAGGGTACTCCAGGAACTCATCTGCATCAATGGACAGAACATCCCGTATTTTCATCCTCTCAAACTAGGAGCTCACCTTGGGTCTTTAACATTTAGGAAGACATTCCCAGCAACCTGACTACTCCGGTACAGGAAGCACTCTGTGCTAACAACTTCCATACTGGATTTCACAAACTGGTTTCATTCAAGCTTGCTCTGCCCTCTACCCTCAAGTTCCCCAATTAGCTGAGAAGACACTAAAATACAGAAAAATTTTGCTGAACAATTTCTGAATAGATCCAACGCCGATGCCCACAAAATGCACAAAGATGCAACATCAAGCTCAAATGAAAGGGATACCGTTATGTCCAGCTACATGCTGATACCTCACATATCTTCCTAATGTCAGGATTTTGCTACTAAGGGGTCAGTACAGATCTCCAACAATTTCAGAAGTGCAAGAGTTCATTCCAGTGTCGATTCTAGTTCGTGAAGGCATAAAAGGAAAGAGCTGTTCTCAATCCAGAAGAGAAGTAGCCAGTCTTCAGTTTTAAAGCAAACCTCCTAGATGTAAATTGCTGCATTATTTAAGTTTATTGAACATCTAACACCAGGAAATGTGCAATTCATGAAATTTTCAGTGAAGATGTACGAATGAGACTTTCGGATACATTTTTAAAATGTGAAATTATCAAAGTTTTATGCAGTGTCAACTTTGGCCATATATGGTAGAGTTAGTTGAAAGTGCAGTTCTAGCTTTAAAAGGGTCCCCATAAAAGTGGCAATGCGTGTTTTATTGTCTCTTAGCTGTTTGCAACTTAAAGGTGCCCAAGTTTATACATGAAAAAGTGTTTCTTCTAACTACCAGCCTGCACTGCAAGACACCATTGAATCTAAGAATCCAGTTAGATGCTTTACTTCTTGCACTTGTATCACCAGTTCCATAGTTTCTGCAAGCTAAATAATGTGCCTAGCTATCCAGATGCAATCCTTAAGCCCCAGATCAGACCCCATCAGAAATTTGCTATCATCATGGGGAGGATCAAAGATCCTCCATTTGGAGTACCCTTGCTGAAGGGAAGATACCAGACAGGAACAAACTGCATTTCACAGTGCCAGCAGAAAGCAGAAGTGTAAAGATATCCTCACTCAGGAGGGCAGAACTGTCTTTGATCAAAAGACATGTGCACTATAACTCATTCCCCTTTTTCTTCCCCTCACAGAAATGTAGTGGGTTAGAATTTTCTTAGCCTCAAGTTGGAAGAGGACAACTAAATCAAATGACACATCTTTAACCTCCTAGAGAGAGACAGTGTAAAACCAGCCTGAAGCCTCTGGTCCCTGAAATTGGATTAGGGACTCCACATCGGGTCTACCTAAAACAGACAAATAGCCCTTACAGCTATTTTTTTCTTCCTTGTTTTTCATTAAAACATACACAAAAAAAACCCCAAAGCAAAAAATTCTTCAAGAGGTGTTAGGCCACCTTCTACCACACAACAACAAATAAGGCCACAGACCAGAACATTAACTTCAATGCAGAATTCATGGTTTCCAACAAACATTAGGTCATACCTTCTGGGTATGACCCTGGTGCAGGAGGTAGACATCATAGAAGTTGTTGGGCTACACTGCTTTGCTACAAGCACATCTTTGGTCCCTTGTTTTGGTTGTAAAGCTGCAGCAGCAGGAAACAGATAAACTGGCATATTTGATTAAAGTTTAATGCAGGGTTATGAAAGAAAAGACCCAGACCTCCCTCTTGCTTGCAGCTCCAGTAAGCCAACATCAGGAGCAAAAAAGAATTTGCCATACTGACTCAAGGCTGCAGGGCAGACACCACACTGCACATTTTACAAATACAACAGCTGCCCACCTCCGAATCTACCAAGGGAAATACACAGGGATTTGGTCAGGAATTTGGAGCGCTCTGTTTTATGGCCACAGCACCATCCCCACTGTATCACCTGCTGAAATAGCTGCAAGGACTGTGTCCTGCTGCAGCCACCTTGGCCCACAGAGCCAACAAGCACTCCCCAGCCATCCGCTGCGACAAGTGGGGGCTCTCCTGCCCTTCAGCGCAGCCTGCCCTTCAGCACAGCAAGCCAAAGCACAGAGACATGGAGTTCATGTGCCGTTGGCAGTGTGAGATTTTTTTCTTGTGTCTGTGTGGCGGGTGCAGACTTTTTGCTCACCTCCTATCTAGCAATTAATGCAAGTCCCACACTGAATACTGGAAGTCACAGAGCTTTGACTCTAACATGTATGGTGGCTAAAAATGTGACTTGGAGAGAAAAAAAATGAGACCTCTCCAAAACCAATCAGAGCCCAGGGATTAATGTGGTTTTTAAACTGCGAGATAACCAGATTCCAGATCCTGCTCTGTTTTGGAGCAGAAACATAGACCTGGATGTCTTATATTGCACTGGCTTAGAATCAGTATCTGCTTCTTTCAGAAAGGCCATCCTAGCCAAGAGAAAACCTTCCTTGTAGCGATTTTCATTAAACATCCACATTTTCCCAAGAAGTATCTTGTTTAGTGTATTTGCATGATCATTTTTACAGCACTGACCCTGACTACTAGCAAGTAGTTACTAAATAGTGTCAATCCACTTTTTTCACTTCATTCAACCATAACAGTAAACCAAAATAATTTTTCACTTGAGAAGTCTCCCTTCCAATGAACATTACCACTAAATAATACTGCTCTCAGATATCTAGACCAGGAATTTTGGAGAATGGATGCCTAGGTTATTTTAGATTTTGGATTTGAAATGCTAGATTTTTCTTCCAAAATCCAGCACATAGCAATACAGCCACAAGTTTGCCACCAACCGCCCTCTTCCTCATAGCATTCTGGGTCTCTCTTTTCCTTCAGTTATAGCTCATGCAACCCACAGAGCAACCCCACAGCTCTATCCTGTACAACCAGTTGCAGAAATCTGTTTTGAGGGCTCCTGCTGCTATGACATTGCACCAATATCTAAAGGAGGTGGCAGCATCATGCTCTGACTCAACAGCTGGGTGTGAAGCGACAAATGTTCTGCCGGGGTTAGAATGAGATTAGCAAAATCCCACGGAACAATGATTAAAAGGTGCTGTAACAAATCCATTTGCTGCATGCAACAAACACAATTACTAGACAAATTATTTCTCTCTCACCCCACTCCTCTCTCTGCAGTGAGCCAGGACTGAGAACCCTCATCCTTCGTGCTCCAGACATATAGTCCAGCTTTTTAAGAGATACTGCCTTTGATTAATGGTAGCAGCAGTAGCTCTCTATCTCCCTCCATGAGTTATGCCACTAGAGGGCACACAGATTGCCTAAATAATACCTAGAAAACAGTAGGTCCATTGGTCTTTGGGCCTGTATTTCAAGTTCTCCATCTTCATGAGCATGCATCCTACCATCCAACAGGAACTCATCTCTGCCAATACAGATTCTCATCTTTGGAGTCTCCAATCTTCTCCCTTTCTTCGTCCTTTACTGAATTTCTCACATCTCCCAGTTTTCCCGTTCTGGCACAAATGCAGCCAACTACCTACCTAAAGCAAAAGGGGAATTTTGTATTCTTTCAAGGACTTACATATTTCTTAAAGAGAAAATTGTAACATGAAAAATCAGGAAGTTCAGTGCAGACAACTCAAGTCTACAATGTTCCTTGTCCCTGGTTGAGAGCCAGAGCCCGACTGCACTACCATTGCACTAAATTTGAGGTAACGAACTCTCCCACTCTGCTAGGGAACATGGGGTAAAGAAGTCATTACTACCAGACACCTTGTACATACCAAGGCTAGTACATACAAGTCCAAGCTAAGATGCATTGATTTCCAACCAGAGTCAGCTGTCTCTACACCTTGTTCCCTGGCACTGCTGGGCTGGGCTGCTGAGAACCTCAAACTGGCCCTGCACAGACTGGGAAAGATCCAGCAACACTTACCAGTCTGGACTGCATGCAATGCAAAATAGTGCTCCTTGCTTCCTGCCCAGGAAACAGATTGCAATTTGCATGGTCCTGTACCTGAGCTAATAAACTATGATGAACTCTCTCCGGGTCTGCATCCATGGCACAAATAATCTTCAGTCTGGATAATCCCCATTATGTATCCTGGCTCTTTCACTCAAGCTGCAATAACTTTTACCTCTGGAAGTCCACAGTGCCAGCCAGCACAGCAACCGCTACAAAACTTTCAATTCAGTCTGCTCTCTTCCCAAAAAAGTGTTAAACTGAGTAGCCAACACCACCCATTTAGCTTTCATTATTCGGTTCCTGTTGTAAATGAAATAAGAGCAAACCAGCTGGCTGATTCCCCCTGCCACGGATCAACTTGGTCATCTCCTACCATCTTGTTCCACCTCTGCCTCCCTCATGGGCCCACCTCCCTCCAGTTCACAGATGGCCTTGGGAGGGCTCAGCTCTTGTGACATGCCAGGAATGCTACAAGCTCAACTACATCAGCTTCTGAGCCTGGAGGGACTAGTCCACTGTTCAGTTACCATTTTGAAAATGTGCAAGATAAAGAAAGAGCAGAAGATATATATGTATCATACGTGGCAATGGGAAACCTGTCAAAGCCTAGCACAGCTGATAGGACAAAGTTACAGGTATTGGGACTTCATCTTACTGGGTGTCCAGCAGGCTGCTGTTGCCCACCTATCAGACAAATCTGAATGAACACCCCACTAAAGGAAAAAGGAAAAAAGTCTTTGAGTTAAGCAGTTGATAACCAGGATTTCATTTGTTAATATAGCAGAAGATTTCCTGATGAGTCTGTCTTGCACCAGTATCTGCGTCACAGCAGAAATAATACAAGGCAAGAAAGAAAAATGCTTTAAAGAATAAGGTTCTTTGTCAGACTGGAAGTATTAGCTGTGATTCAGAAATTAATGACAGCATAAAAATCTATTAAGGCATCTAGACTGTCTCTCAAGGGACCTTTTCAAGCTTGTAGTGCATGGATTATTCTCCAGGGCTCTGCCCAGCCAAACTTCAGATATCCCAAATGACAGCAATTCCGCCACAATTCTTAACAAAGCTATTTCACCACCTAATCTCTTTCTTCCATTAAGTATTTTTCCTCTCCTGCCAATTTTTTTCTCTTCCCTCCTCCAAATTTTCTACCATGAGAGACACTTCTAGCTCTCAGTCCACACTAGACAATTCTTCACGCCTTCCCAGTATGCCTAGATCATTAGCATAGCTCCTCTTTAGTCGTTTAGCCAAAACAGCTATATATTTAGCTCTCACAAGCATTCCTCATAAGTCAGTCCCTCCAGCCCCTTAATCATTCTCCTTGCAATCCTCTGAATTCCCTCTAATTTTGTTTACATCTTTATGGAATTGAAGTGCCCGGAACCAACCGCTGTAAACAACAACAGCTCGTTATCTGGCTAGACTGTAATTCCGGTGATCACAGCACAGTCCCCGCACATGCCATGCACACACAGACACATGCACATGCTCACCCTCTGGTTCAGACATGGCATCACTATGGAATGTGAGTCCCGCACGACAGACATTCCCTCCTCCCCAGTGACATCAACTGGGCCTCTTTCAAGGAAATCCTATTCCAAACAAAAGTGGGGGTAGAATTTCTGTAGAGCTTTTAAAACTTTTGTTTAAAAGAGTCATCTTGTGAATTTGCTCCACTGTTTTCTCCAGTTTTACAATTCCCAGTCTGTCCAGGAATGGTCACACTGAACAAATGTTCCCATTATCCAACACAAACACAATCCACAACACAACCTAAAACCCTTCCACATGATGCACGCTTCTCAGGTTCCAGTCCCATCAAGCAGTGTCAGGTCCCATCAAAAAAGGGTCACTCTTACTTATGAGCCACTGGGGCAAGCATGGCAACAGTGGTTTCCCTGAGCATTTTCCCACAGGGAAACTGCATCTAACCCTTGGCTGAGAAGGCCAGGACTACCACATTCGTTTCTGGCTGTATTGAAAACCCTTTCCCGAAGAGGTATTAGCAGGAGAAGGTCAGACCTAACACCCCAGGGAAATAAATGGAGTGATATAACCCTGAGGATGCTCTTTCAGCTGTCTACAGACTCAAGACAGACACCAGCTACTGGCTGCACTCAGGTTATATTTTCAAGTTTTTCGTCACACTTACGAAGGCCACATTTTCAGAACTTTTTTGTTTCAGGTGATAGTTGAGACTTTGATGTAATCCTATGGCAGAAGATAACACATTGCAGAAAAGCCTTTAAGCACTTGTGCCTTAATCTGTTCTTGAAACTCAAGTTGGAATTTTTCCAACAAAACACCTTTTTTTCCTTATTAGAAAAATGCCAATTCAGTAAGGCAGAAACATTCTGCGAAACTTTTTTGTTTTCTTCAACAAACTCCTGGTGAGCTTCAGGCAGTGTTCAGTAAGAAACCTTCCAAGGCTCCTGCCAGATCCCAGGACCTCTGTGGGGTAGGCCAAGGCACCAAGGAAAGGTGGCAGCTCCACAAGAAGGATTATTTTAGATCAAGGTCCTCCTAAGCCTCCCCCTGTAACAACTTCAAAGCCTCTTCTCATATAGCATCCCCAGATCTGCATGAACCTCAGAGCTGGCACTCTAAGGATCCCTGCTATGTGGCAAAGAAAGCAGGTGCTTGAAGTCCCCTGTCTCCACAGTACCTTTCACACTGCCATTCCTCCTTCATAGCAGCTCAAGCAACGCTTTAGCACCAAGGACAGCTTGGGCTGTCTTCTTTCGCTTTTCGTGGTTCTTTGGGTTGTTCTGGACAGCAGGAGGAGGGAGAGAAAGAGACCAGAAACTCTTCAGGCTGACCAAGGGATGAGCAAAGCCTACAAGCAGGGGTCTTGCGAGGTCCCTTGAAGCCTGAAGAAAAGTCTGCTGCTACAAAGCTTTACATCAGGACAGACAGAGCAAGGCCAGCCAGAATGGCCTTTTCTCCCTTTCCTCTATGCGCACAGCAGACCAGAAGAGAAGGAAAACTCTGTACAGCTGACCTTAGCTCTAGGTCCCTCTGGGGCAATGCCACAGCTCATTTACCTCATGCTGCAGCCTGACTTTTTTTTTTTTTTTTTTTTTTATTAGCAGCCCAATCTGTTGCAGCTCTGTGGCTGCTGGGTAGTACACAAACCAGTCACCAGTAGGCACCTAGGATAGATGGAAATGGAGGACAGGTTCTGTATCCTCACTTTAGCTCTCACCATTTCCTACCTTCCCTCTCTTAGCAGGCCTAGAATACAGGCAGCTCTTACACCACTTTAGCTAGTATGATTAAGATCTTTTTTTCTTTGAATCACTGAGAAGTTACTGTTAGTAAAATCCCTAACCCTGGTACAGCACAAAGACTCTTCCAGACAAATAGTTTCCTTCCCTCTACAGAAGATCTAGAAGAAGTGCAGAACATCTCACAGGGGCATGCCTGCAGTGAGGTCTATCTTGCTTTTACTCAGCTAGCTAAACCCGAGACTTGACAAAACACAGGTATGCTGGACAGAATCCGTGCTGTTGATGTAGTTAAACCAGCAAGGCTGCGTTAATGCAGGTACAGCCCAAGCGCGGACTTGCTGGTTTACTGGTTCAGGTTGCATCCAGCCCAGAAATCCTTTGCTCATACAGTACACAATAGCATAGCTACATAAGAAAGGTTGGCTCCGTCGGGTTGTACTATTTTTGAATATGTCAGTCTAATTAAAAGAGTGCAGCTTGCATGTGTAAGAAAGCCTCCTTTTATCCTGTTCCTTCTATTCCCAGAAATTCTCCCATGAAAGTGCAGGAGTCAAACATGTCCTTTCCACTCTCTACACTGTATTTCATGCCCAGGTGACTGAAGCGTAACTAAGTTGCCACCTTACACTGAGGCTATCAGAAAGATGAGAAGGGGTAGCCAAGCCACAGTAACAATTCTGTTTCACTGCAACAATCGCTTGCCATTTCAAGATAGGATGCAAATCTGCTATGAATAATGGTCACTCCAAAAGCATACACAGCTACACAGATATCCCTATCAGTAATCGTGCTGCATTCACCTACTGAACTAGCATTTCATAACATCTCCCTTGTACAAAACACAACTCTCAGCTAGATTTGTTAACGTGACACAAGCATCTTTACCACACGATTTACGCATTTTGTCACATGCAAACACATGCACACGCATGCACACATACATAGATATCTCCACCATTACCTTCTGTTCTGCACATGCATCTTTTCAACAGCCAAAGAAGAGGTATTAAAAGGCCTCTGGTCATACCTTCATGCACAGACCATATACATAGGCATAAATAAAACTGGATGTTGTGATACAAGTGATCCCATTGTACAACAAAGTAGCTTTATAAGGCAAAGAGTAGGTACTTATACAAGCAGATGTAGCCTCAATGGCACAAGTCTAAACACGTTTACACATTAAAAACCCTTGAAATAACCCCTCCTTCCTGCAGGCAAATCCTCACCTGCAAATCCCTCCTTTGTCAGACACTCAAGTATATATCCACACGGTCAGCTTCACCAACACCCACACAAGCGGAAGTCAGGTAACACAATGCGTTGCCTGCAAGGCTTACCATCAGAAAGGCCCTTGCTCTCACTCTTGGTGTAGCTTCGAGTCAACCACTGAGGGCCAAGCACAGCCAGGCTCCATGAAGGTGCAGCAGCCAGGGGGCATGCAGAAGAATATTAATAGTTATTGTCCTAGCAGGTTGTAAGGATTAATTGGTTCCAGCCTGCAACTCACCATCAATGTAAGTGCTAAGGGGCAGAGGGGAGGGAGCTGTGATTACACACTTACATTGCATACTCATATCCCAGTGGCTGCGTGCTGAAATGCTATTGATTTCCTGGCTGGAAAACTCCACAGCCTTCCATTTGTCTCCTTGCTTGCACCCTCCTCATCCCACTGCTCATGACCTGACTGCCACATGTTCCCCCTCCCAAATAGCCAAGAACACTCACCAGAAAAGGGACAGGACTACCCTCTTTGTGGGAGAGCTCTGCCAAACCTGAAAGAAATGAAGAAACCTGCATCCATGAGGTCTCACAGAGGCAGACCCTAGGGAAGGGAGCAGGTTTCAAGAACAAGCCATCTTCAGAGGAGTTTCTTTTGGATGCTTTACATATAGGAATTGCAAAAGCCCAGACTGTGAGCCCACAGCTCTGATTATACTCACATTTGCTTGAAGCCAAAACCCTTTCTCTGAAGCCTACTTTCTGATGCTATCTTTTAAAAAAAGATAAACAAACCCCTCAAAAAAACACAACACAGCAGCCTGCCTTAATTTGATATGTACATCCTTGCATTGCCCCCCAAACCATCTCCTCCCAGAGATGCCATTCAACAAAGCCTAGTACCTCTACAGCTGACAAGCAGAGCTAAATCCTATTCTGTGCTTGTGGGTGGCCAGTAAGCAGGTCTAGGGGAAAAGGGCCCTTTTCCCCCCATGAGTAGTCATGCAGAATTTTTTACATGAACTTTAAGACAGCAGATATGGCCAGCAAGCCTTCACCAGGGAGAGTACTCCTTTGGCTCAGAGAAATTAAAGTTGCAGCTCACTGCAGTGCTATTCCCTCTCCTTCCACGTAGGTGAGCAGGACAACACTGCCCCACTGGCAGGCAGCCTGCTGGGGGGAGCTCACAGGGAAATGCCTCAGCTTCCAGGATATCCAGCATCAGCCAAAGCACTATAGTGCAATGGCATAGCACAGAATTATGCCTGCATTTCTCTTTTTTCCCCACCCATTTCTGTAAGAATCATGAATTTCCAGCATTTATCCTGGGTAAAACAACAGCAGGAAGAGCACATCAGCTGTCAAAGCCATTGCTGATGGAGCCTGAACAGCACATGAAACTATGGCACACGCTTCTTTAAGGAAAATGGGATACTGAGGAGGCAAAGATTCATGCTTCCTATAGGGGCTGCAGACAGCAAAACTCTGCATCTTCCCAGCAGCCACCCTGCACACAAAGGAGACAATCTTTTGCAAAGCACGTGCCCACATATTCAAAGGCACACATGGAAGATTCTCCCCAGGCTCTTCCGGGATGCCTTTGTCTGGTACCACTATGGACTTCACACATGGATTCAGTCCTTTAACAACCTCTGTCGACCAATGACCTCAGCTGATCCTCTTCCACAGGAAAGCCCATCAGGTGTTCAGATCTGCCCAGAAAAGGAGGCTTCCCTTGCATTCACTCTTAATCACCTTTTGCCACCTGTTTTCACTTTACAACATACAGGTTAGTAAACAGTGCTACAGCTCTTCAGCACCAGCACTGCCCCACCAGCCCTGCCCAGCCACACCAGCCTCTCTAGGTAACTGCACAGAGCACTCAGCTGCTGCTGCAGGGGCTACATCATATTTAGAATCATATCATCATTCCAACCAATCATTTGGTTGGAAAAGACCTTTAAGATCATCAAGTCCAACCGTACCTGTCCACTACTAAACCGTGTCCCTAAGCACCTCGTCAACCCGTCTTTTAAATACCTCCAGGGATGGTGACTCCACCACTTCTCTGGGCAGCCTGTTCCAATGCTTGACAACCCTCTCCGTGAAGAAGTTTTTCCTAAGATCTAATCTAAACCTCCCCTGGCGCAACCTGAGGCCATTGCCTCTTGTCCTATCACTTGCCACTTGGGAGAAGAGACCAACACCCACCTCGCTACAACCTCCTCTCAGGTAGTTGTAAAGGGCGATAAGGTCTCCCCTGAGCTTCCCTTTCTCCAGGCTAAACAACCCTGGTTCCCTCAGCCGCTCCTCACAGGACTTGTGCTCTAGACCCTTCACCAGCTTCGTTGCCCTTCTTTGGACATGCTCCAGCACCTCAATGTCTGTCCTGTAGTGAGGGGCCCAAAACTGAACACAGTACTCGAGGTGCGGCCTCACCAGTGCCGAGTACAGGGGAAGGATGACTTCCCTGGTCCTGCTGGTCACACTATTCCTGATACAAGCCAGGATGCTGTTGGCCTTCTTGGCCACCTGGGCACACTGCTGGCTCATATTCAGTCGACTGTCGACCAACACCCCCAGATCCCTCTCTGCCAAGCAGCTTTCCAGCCACTCATCCCCAAGCCTGTAGTGTTGCATGGGGTTGTTGTGGCCCAAGTGCAGGACCCGACACCTGGCCTTGTTGAATCTCATACAATTGGTCACAGCCCATTGGTCCAGCCTATCCAGGTCCCTCTGTAGAGCCTTCCCACCCTCAAGCAGATCAACACTTCCACCCAGCTTAGTGTCATCTGCAAACTTGCTGAGGGTACACTCAATCCCCTCATCCAGGTCATCGATAAAGATGTTAAACAGAACTGGCCCCAACACTGAGCCGTGGGGAACACTTGTGACCAGCCTCCAACTGGATTTATCTCCATTCACCACCACCCTTTGGGCCCAGCCATCCATCCATCCATCCATCCATCCATTTGGACCCACACATTAACATCTCTGCTTTACCCCATTCCTAAGCAAATCACTCTTGCAGAGGGTAAATCTGTTGAAGGAACAGGCCAGTCCCCAACAGCAAGGCAAGGGCCTTGGTGTACCCAAAGGCTTACAAGAGGCACAGCCGGCACGCAGTGAGGATGTGAACTTCTAAAGTATTGGGTCTGCCATCAACCTAGGATGACAGCAACCTGATTGGAAGGAGTTCTATTGCTTGCAGGTGAAAAAGGAGGTGGAAAGAGTAACTCTTAAAGAACTTGTCTCCTCCTCAGACCACTAGCATACACACTGGTGCTCGCAGGGTGAAAAGGAGCACCCTCAAACATAGGGACTAGGGTATTTGTTACAATACTAGTAAGACTCTTGTGTGAGATGAGATCTCCAAGACTAAAAGATGAAGCAAATTTCTACTTATCATAATAAAGCCCTCTGAGTAGGTAGCGGAGTGCTGAGATTTATAACAGCTAAGGGAAATGGGTCCTTACTGGCGTGGTAATTATTGACTCAAATGGTCTGCAAGTAGAGGGATAGGACTAGAAGAAACACTTGGGACATCTTTTTAATGCTCCCTGTTTGAAGATAAAAAGCCTTCTCTGGCTCTTCCTTGTCTTAAGCCTACAAGAAAAGTGTTTTATTTTAGGTATTGAACCTCTTCATCATTTAAGGGAATGCAAGGCAGCTGAGTGAGTCGTTGCCTCATTAATACAGTCCAGCCTGTGAGAGCTTCCCCTGCCTTATTTGACAGGGAGAGCTGAAAACAGATAGTAAGAAAAGTATATTCAGGAGAGCAGGAAAAGTCTTTTTTTCTCCAGTTGGCAATATCTAAATGTTATCCAACTGCATCACAATCACCCCACGCTGTTACCCATACACCACAATGTCACCACTTGCACGCACATACATTCCTGCTCCTCCCGCTGTTCTCCCCATCCATTACACATTATCAGCACTGAAACACTTGGGTACACGCTTCCATCCATATAGATTGCACAAACCTCGCACATTAACAAACATACCATTTTTCACACCCGCATTGCCCAGTAACGTTATAAAACATGAGACTTTACAGATAACATTTGTACTGCAAACCAACCTAAAGCATCCTACTCCACTTACCAAAGTGCTTCTGTGATTTCTTTCATCAGACTCATTCTCCATTTGTGAACACCCTTGAGCAGCTCAAAAAATACATGATAAATAAATGCTGCCAGCACTATGCAGACCAGTTCTGCATGTCCTTTCCTAAAGCATCTATTTCACTGAATTGACTCTGGAGGTATCTTAATTTATTTTTTTTTTTAAAGCACAAAATCTCCTGCAATTAACAAATGAGGTGGGGTTGTAGGGGAGGTTCATTAAAACAAGCTGGGATTTTTTAGCAAATTGCTGATTTGAAACAGCTGTTATTTTTCAAGGGAAAGAGTTTGTTTAGAAGCATTTTCAATGTAAAGCAATGCTGAAGAAAATGTTGTATAATTTGTCAAGGCATTCATTTTTTAAATAAAATGCTCGAGGGGGATCAAAATTACTTTTCATATTGACAGCTAAGTTAGAGTAATAGTAGGTAAAAGTGAAAACATCAACACAAAATTCTAAATTATCAAAATGCTGTTTTTGATAGACCCAAATAATTTCCTTCTCCTCCCCATCCCCACGCACCCAATTTTTGACTCAGGGGGAAAAAAAGGAGAAGAAAAATTCAGCTTTTGAGTCCAATTCAAGAATCTGCTCTTTATCAGAAGCTACGAGGCACACCACGCTAAGAGATGAATCCATTTGAGGGAAAAGCTGCAGCATGCCACTAGAAAAATCCCACCCACCAGCAGTGCTGGGGTGTGTAGGTACTTTTATTCCTCCAGCCCCCACAGGGCAAGAAGGCCAGTGCACCATGCAGGAGGAACAACCGTCCCGCCTCCGAGCCACCTGCCTCCGAACGAGGACTGGAAGCGCAGCAGCAGGGAAACGCGAGAATCCTGAACCACAAAATTAAGGAAACATAGTGATTGGGGGGGGAAAAAAAAAATCCTCTGTGCAGGACTCTAGAACCTCTAACCTTGGGGAGAAGGAGCAAAGCCTGTCTCTGTGCCAAAGCCCCGAGCCCAGGCAGGTGGGGGACAGGCAACCCGTTGCATGTCCCCTGGCAGAGGCGCTGGAGGAGGCAGCCTGTGTTGGCCACTTGGCACTGCGGAGCCCGTAGGTCTCCTGCCAGCCTCAGCTGCGCTTCCTCCCCTGCACCCCCGTCGTCTGCTATTCAGCCTCAGCTCGGCTGTGCCCAGCAGCACCGGCATTGCTCCCCTTCACCCCCACATTTGGTGGCTTTGGGAGAACAGAAAAAGATGAGGAGCTGCTTTTGTGTTCACAGGTACACCCCCAAGTGGACAGCAAGGAAAAGGGGGAGAGAAGGCACGGACAAGTTTTGGATAGCTTGCAGAGGTGCAGGCTCAGCTGGCTGGCTCTGGAGGGACGCGCTCAGAAAGCACTTGGAAGCTGTCCGACTGGGGTCACTGCCTGTCAGAGCCACTACTGCGGTTGCCTAGGGTAAGAGGTCCACAGAGTCGTGCTCAGCAGGGTTACAGAAGCGTTCAAGGCTTGTTACCACAGCTTTCAGCAGATAACAAGTAATTTGAAATAAGTTGGTTTGTTTTAGGTTTTTTTTAAGGGCACAATACTCCCCCCCCTTTTACTCCTTCAAATATCTTCAGGCTTGCTTGTGAGGTGCCCTGCTCCTCCCATGCAGCCCCGATATTCCTGCTTCCCCATCCTCTCACCCTCCAGAACAGAGAAAGGGAATCACTGCTGGCTATGAAACTAGATCAATCAGTGGACTGAGTCTGGTTTATATCACGTCTGAAATTTGGGAGCAGTAGAAAAAGCAGCTCCAGGTTTGGAAATCCCCCCCAACCCATCCCAAAACCCAGGGAGGACAACTGTGTTGCCTCTGCCTTCTCAGAGGGTACCTGGTAAGACAGCCTCAAAGGAGCTTCCCTGATGTCTTCAAAATCAGAATAGATGTGGCTGACACAACTGTGGCAATAGTAACTCACTAAAACAGAAGGTAAAAGCCTGCAAATGCCTGTAGCCTGGCATAAGCTACAGCTATAAGGACTAAAACAGCTCCTGGTTGTGCTGGCATCGGGATGCTCTGGTCGCAACTCGGGGAAGGCTTGTGACTTGGAAACGCTGCGAGGAGCAAGCGCCATCGACTACAGGCTAGGAAACATGCATCAGAGAGAGGGGAAATGCTCAGAGTCAATGTGATTTGCCAGTGTCCATCTTCCCTGACAGGTCTGTGTCTACTCCTCCAGAGCAGAGGGAAGTTCACATCAAGCTATGCAACTTCATTGCTGACATTAGCTACTTATGTTACACAAGTACTAGTTCTCCTCTCACCCCACGTACATCCTACGTGCTGGAAAAAATCCTCCTCCCCTGTCAGAAATAGCCACTTCACAGCGAAGAAGTCAGCTCCGAAGGTGCTGGTGCTGGAATCACAATCCAGAGTTCAGAGAACGCAAGTTTGACAGAAAATGTGTGACAGTGAAAAGCATGTGTATGCAAGCCACAGACAGAAGAAGTGAGACTGTATGAAAAGGAGCACTTGGTAAATGTGAGAAGGTGGCAAAAAACGAGGGATTTTGCAGCGAGTGCATGCAGTAGTGACAGGTAAGTGTGAGGTTGAAGCGGAAAGCATGTTTGTGACAGGGAGCATGCCTGTATGGGAATTTGCTTAGTAGACGCAAAATAGAAGAGGCCAGTGCATGCAAGACTGTGTGTAAAAGTAGGAGCAAAGGGGAAGTGAGGATGCTGCAACTGGGCATATCTCTGAGCACGGCACTCATGCACTACCGTATGCACAAGAGAGTGAGAGCAAAGCGCTGTGTGCGTGGTGAAGAGAGTCAGAGCGAGATACCCTCTAAGCGTGCAGCTCACTGCAAATGCAAGACTGTGAGGCTCAGAGTAGGCCAGATAGAGTACATATATGTTCTGTATTTATATATTCACCTATGTATGTGTATATGTGTGCACGCACGCAGGCTTACAAGGCTGGTGCAGCAGGATAGGCAAGGGATTTTTATATGCAAGCAACCATGAACACTAGTGTGCAGGATAGAGAGAGCGCACAGGAAAAGGCTTGAAGGAGGTGTGGGGGGAGAGGAAGAGAGAACGTGAGCGCGAGAGAGGCAGACTGGCACTCCAGGAATCGCATGTGCTAGGGAGCTAGAACTGTATGTGCCAGAGTGAGTTTATTCATCTTCCCTGAGAGAATTCATGAGAGAGAGAGAGAGAGAGTGTGTGTGTGTGTGTGTGAAGGACCACTGCTGTGTCTGAGTGAGCGTGGATCATGTACAAGCTGCAGTTTGGGGAGCTATGGTTATATGTACATGTGTGACATGTATTTATACATACAGCATGGGATGCATTAACCCTTAACTCCTGTTTACAGAAAGCATCTCAAAGCCAGCTAGCATGCCTGTCATCACTTCAAACTAAATTCCATACTCACACTTGGCTCGTACAGCAAGAAACCCAGCTGGCAATTCTCCACTGAACAAAACCCCATACCCAACAAATTTCTTTCTCCTCTCTTTTCTCTGTCACTATCCTTTTTTTTCCCTGGTGGAGGGGAAGGACATAGTGTTTTCACAGACAGACCAGAGGCATAGATGTTCCTTTAACCTCTCCCTCTCCGGGCAAAACCAAAATAAAAATAAAACAGAAAAAAAAAACAAACCAGAAGAAACTTAACACTGATCTCCTCAGGAAGGTGAAGAATCCAGGAGCATCAGTACTTGTGACCCAATGTGCTGAGAAACAGCGGCTGTGGATGGAGGGGATACCCACCTTCACCCACCCCTTTTTTCCTTTGCAAATCTTACTGTGTCCCCCCAACTCCCCCTCTGCAAAAGCAGAAATACAGCAGCAAAGTCAGTCACATGCAGTGCCCTCTAACCATAGGATTCACCAGCAGCGATCTCTCCTTGGCTTATTTCCTGAGGGGGGGGAAGGTTTGGANAGAGGAAGGGGGGTGGGGGGAGAGGAAGCTCCAGCTTCCAGCTCTATGTTTCAGGCCATCCTCAGTCCATCAGCCTCAATTCAAGCAGAGGGGTTTGAGGAGGTTGCAAGAAAGAACTCATCACATACCTTGCAAGGAGAAGAGGGACAGGAAGAATCCCAGCACCCAGATACTGTGCAGCCAGTAGGTCCTCATCCTTCTCTCTCACTTGCTCCGCTTCCTCTGCCTTTTTCTCCGTCTCTTTGCTTCTCTCTCTCTCAATTTATCTTTTTTTTTTTTTTTTCTCCTCTCAAATAAAATGGGATTCGTGTCTCCCTTCAGTCCCCTTGGGCTCTGCTTTACCAGCTCTGACAATCCAGTCGCAGCGAAAGCTGACCCACGGTGGCCAGATTCCCAAATAACCTCGCACTCTCCCCTTCAAGTGCTGGAGAAAGGGGGGGCCAGGTTAGATGCTCGCCGTAGCCTGCGCTGGCTGTAAACACAGAGAATCTCTCTGTCTCTCTCCTGCAGCTCCAACTAAATGCGACTGTACTTAAACAAGCAATGCCTTATAGGACAGCGCTCAGAGCAGAAAAGATCCCACCTCTGCCACCTAGTGTTGCAAGCCAGCTCATTTATTTTATTTTTCTATATATAAATATATATATGTTATGCTATAGAAATATGGTTCTCTCATTCCTCTGCAAATGTATCTCTTGGATCACAGGTCTATGAGCCACGCCAGGCTCAGGAATCCCTAAGGCTCCAGCTGACACGGGGAGGTTATTCAGCAAAGGAATATTCCTCATCGCCACAAGAAGAAACGCAGCAGAGCAGGTTTGATTTCTCAGCAGAGTTCTGCTTGACAAATTCTGAAGCAAGGGTCTCTCTGATGCTGGTGTCACTGCTGGGCAGTACACAGGGGCCAGAGGGAGATTCAGACACACTGATTGTAATTACAGAGCTGCCAAAACCTCCAGGAAAAATAGCAAGCATCAGGCTGCATTAATCTTTGCTGGATCTCCTGTGACTTTCGTGCAATTTCAAGAGGGACCAGGAGGAATCCTTCTGTGTAGGAAATCCAGCTTGCAAAGCCACTGCTTGCTCACAGAAGGCTTCTCACACTACCCCTCTCCTTTCAAATACAGGTTCCTCCTACCATACGTAGCACGAACTTCTTTTCCCAAGGAGTAATTAGCTCCTGTAGCTCTATTGCCCCCTAAAATCATTGCCTCTGGTGAGAGGAACAACAGTAATGAAGTACTACTTAACATTCACACAGGGTTTTTCATCAGTCACTCTCCAGGCATTTCACAAAAGTGTGTCCTTTTGTAGCTGGGGATATGGAGGCAGTACAACTGTGCGACTTTTGGACCTGGGATGCAGTGTGGCAGCCCAGGTGGGCTGTTCACCCAGCCGGTGACCCCTCCTTGGGCCCCTTCACTGCAGTCACCGTGGCAGCCCATGAGGATGCCACCACCAAAGGATACTAATCTCCAATTTACACATTGTGGATGCAAGATGCTAAGGTGAGCATGCACCTGCAGGAAAGGTGTGTAGGATTCTCATCACTAACAATGATGCTCCAGAAGTATTTCTTACTCAACTGCTGCAGAGCAAGCTGTTCTGTGAACACAATGCAAGAAGCCTACCTTCCCGTGAGTTCTTGTGCCCTGTCTCCAAATTCCCCCTCACCCTGCTGTAATGAAAGCCAGATCTTGCCATATCCCCTGTGATATCACCTGTCGGGAAAAGAAAGGGCATGCTGTGGCTAGCCCAGAGACACATGCTTGTTTCCTAGTGGACAAAATGCACACTGCAATGCAACGCAAAATGCAGTCACTATTTGGCCTGGCTGGCTGCTGCCAGATACCACCTCCGGTATTCATGCTTTTTCCCTTGTGGAGGGAGTTGGGCATTACCTAATCACCAGTTTTTAAGAGACATACAGGAACAGCCTTCCACCCTCTTTTAAATGTGGCTGAAATTGGTTGCACTGAAAAATTATTGGGAGGAAGAACATATGGACAAACAGATACACATATACTATCAGCTAGGCTTCATTTCCCAAGCAAATCAAACTAAAAATATTAGAGTGGGTTAAAGTCCACTGACTCCAGTCAGCTGGAGCAGCATGCTTCTTTTTCGTGGTTTCCCTTTTAAATGGTTTTCATCCTCTGATACCAACAGAGCATGGTCTGAAAGAGAGCACAAGCAAAAATAAAATTGCCGCTCAAGATGTGTTTGGAAGTTAGCATGCCAAAATCAAGTGGTGGCAATCAGTTTGTAGGCTTGGAGTGGGAGACAGCTTTTGATTTTTGTTGCAGGAATCCCTACCAAGGTCTAGCACAGGTTCAGGGACCAGCTAGACCAGCACCTTAATATCACACCAGCTCTATACATTTCTGACTCTTATGACTGCCCATATACTCAGCATCCCTCCTTTCATTTGTCCTATACCTTCATCATCCATTACCTCAGTGTCCAACATCTACATCTGATATATTATACAGCATTATATCAATTCATACTCTTTCATAAATCTTCTCCTCAGCCCCATACATGGCCCCAAAGCTCATCTGCTACCAGACATCTATCCCAACATCCCAGCTACCCACAGTCACATGCATAACCTCATCTCTCACCTACCTTACACACAGTCCTACATGGCCCCACAACCTTACCACTTTCATCAGATCATTATGCAACCATTCAAAGTCTACTTTACCTACAGACTTCTGCTCACAACCCTATGCATGATTCCATAATATACAGCTCTCAACTGCATGGCCATTTCACACTTTAGATATGAATATCCTGTGGCCTGTTGGGCCAAGTCCTCTTTGGAGTCTTTGAGCATTTATGTAATAGAAATTGTATTGAAATAGTAATAAATAATAATAGAATTGGATCTCTGCTCCATAAATTGCATGGGGATAAAACTTGTGTGAGATGATGCTGAACCCAGTATTGTTCGCATCCAGAATGGGCAGTGGAAGTTACAAGTCCAGAGAGAAGAAGCAAAGGAAGAAGCACTCTCTCAGGTAGCAGCATCTTATGCTTCCCTGGAGAAGCCAGCATGACTGAAAGGAGAAAGGGCTATTTCTTACAACCTATTTGACATACTCCTAACCTTCAAAAACATTCAGGGCTGGATTTTGGCTCTCTTGCTCATGCTGAGTCATACCAATGGGGTTACTCAGGACATTAGGCTACTAAATATGAGCAGGAGTATCAGATTCTGTGGGCTGAAATTCTCTGGGATTGGTCTCCAGCCAAAGGTGAGTCCACTTTTCATGTGGCCAAATCCCTCAGCTACCTACATATTGTGAGGGTAAAAACAGAAGCAAAAATTACACTAAAATCTCCTTAACCCCCCCCAAACATTAAAAAAAAACAACAAAACAAAATTAACCAATCAAAAACCAAAACACACAGTAGTCCTTGTTCTTCAGTCCTTTCATTTTAAATTACTGCAGTTCTTCCACTTACTCCAGTATTCAAAAGCCAGATGAACCATAGAAATACCAGCTATTGATGAGCACATCTACAATTCTGTATTAAAAAAAAAAAGGTTGGATTCTGACAGAGCTCTGAATGATTGAAAGCTGGCTACTTTTAATGCATAGTAAAAGTATTTAATTAAGGCTGAGTGGATGCATTTAGATGCACTGTGCATGGATGCTTGTCCATTTTTTAATAAATAAATGTGCTTTGTGCTATTAACTGTTTAAGCGCTCACACTTTCATTTCTATTTCATCTTAGCTTTAGTCACTTCACGCAATATCAATATTAACTTGATTGTGCAGAACACACATAATATTTTCTCTTCCAAGTTTTTCTACCATAAAATACTTCTCAAGCAGGCATGTTAAAGTTGATGGAGGAACTTTTAACTTTTCCATTACAGATTTTTTCAAATTACTGTTATTTAACTGTGCAAATGTCATGTTGCATTAGCAAAAGGCTTAGTGGGTTTTTTACTTTAATAGAAATAGTGTTGAAAACACAGTTGGCCATGCAAATTTTGCAGGGTTTACATAAGAGAATGAGTGGTCCTGAAATTTAAAGCTGAGTGAGCTTGGTAAAGTCAGCAGGAGACAAGAGCCATAGATCACCCAGGAGTGGTTTTTTCTAGATGTTTTAGTGTCCTGTCCTGCATGTCTGTCTCTGACATATGTGTATTACTACTTGTTTTATTGAGTGTTGTATCTGTGGGTTTCATGGCATGTCTTTGGGACTAGTGCATCGATGATGAATAGCGCATTTCAGTGTGATTTAGAAGAGTGTTGTGGCATGTGCTGCATGTGATCTTGGGAAAGGGAGTGGAAGGAGATGTTCTCTCAGCAAGAAATACTCATTTGTCATGTGGTTCTGTGAAACCCACCACTATCCAAGGTCAAGGACTGCACAGTGTCCAGAAATGTGAGTTCTCATAGAAAGGATGCACAGTGCATCAAGACCATGATAAATAGTCTCACACCTGATTAGGCTCCTTTATGTAGACTGAGAAAAGAGCATTCATGCTTCTCATTTGCCTTCAGCCTGATATTCAAGAGAAGCCAGCCCTGCTCACACCACACTTCCCACCTGCCCTTTCCTTTCTACCACTTCACACTCTTCATCTATATTCTCCCCTTTTCCCTCTCTCAGCTTCTCTGTCCGTCCATCCCCTTTCACCTCTCTGCTATCTTGCTGTGAAACCCATCAAAGATGTCAGAGTGTCTTTTTGAGGTTTCTTCAAGAGAATGATTTTCTACCAGGGTTTCTACAAGACTCTAAGCTGAAAGTAGCTTTTTTGAACAAATAAATGCCAGGCCAGCAACTGAGGAACGTAGCATGTGGCTATAGAGCAATTCCATAAGATAAAAATCCACAGAAATAGCCAGCTAATGAGATAGCAGCAACACTCGAGGAACGGTGGAAGGAGGGAAGAGACGGAAAGAATCCTCATTTAGTTTCAACAACCGTGTGATGACGCAGTGGGGACTGAAATGAGAACCCTTGGAGACGAATGTGTTGCATGAACTGGTACAGCACGAACAACTGAGAGAGTTTCTCTAGCATTAGCCATAGCAGACCCACATCCTCTACAAGTCGGGTCACATAAAGGGTATCTCACAAAAAGCATTTGCCAGCAGTATACACACACATTGACGCTGTCGCATAATTAGAATATAAAATAAATAGCATAGCAGACTCCATCAGCATGTCTACCATGCTGTATCCATGGTGCCAACTCCTTCTCCAAGGGGAGCCTCACTCAGGCCATTCCGAGAAAGCCTGAAACACAGGCATGCAGAAGCCAGCCTCTGAGAAACACAGACACAAAGTTCTGCAGAAAGGGCCTCCGCTCCTTGAACGTTTGCAAGGTTCTGTTGGAAATGTGCAAGTGTGAATGACAACAAGAAAAAGAAAATTGGCTAGCATCCAAAAAAAAAAAAATTGGCAGATAATTTTTTGAGTTGTCATGTTTTCTGTGGGAAAAGAGTCAGGTCTTTCAAGCTGGGGAAGAAAAAAAATTCTGATCAGCTCTTATGAACAGCAGGGAATTCACCATCCAGAGGGAGAGGTGTTTACACGGCAAAAGCCTTGCCACATCTAGCATTAACGGGCCTCTGCAGAGGTACAAGCAATCCCTCAACACTACAGAGCACCTTTTAAGACAGTGTTTTTGCAGCCTTCTGGTCTTTAAATCCCCACCGGAGCTTAGCAGCGCAGACCTTTCTCACCTCCTCCTGGGATTCAGGGCTTGTTCCCCCAGGCAGCACTATACCAAAGACATTTCCTTAAAACAGCACCCAGATCCCCCGGCACATACCTTGCTCTGCCCACAAGCAGCCTTTTATCCCAGCTGTTGCTTTTCAGGTCTTTAGCCACAGCCGAGGGCCCTGTGCTTCCCTCCATTAACACTCCGCGCCCGCTGTGGAGGAGCTGCCTCACACTGCAGCCCAGCTTCCTGACCCATAATCCCAACAAGTCAAGTGTCGTGCTCCCCAGGTGGTACTTCCACCTTTAGGCTAAGGCTTGTTGGCTTTGCTAGATATATTGTGGGTTGACTTTAGAGATAGGACTACCATATGCTGCCCTGTATGTGTCCTTCGTTCTTTAGGCAAAGCAGGAAAGGGAAATACGGCCATTTGCCCGCTGTGCCTGGCTGACTGAGCTCCAGCCAGTCTGCGTGACACAAGAAAGTCCCAAACAAATGACTGCCAAGTCTGTACTTATCACCCAAATGACATACGGGTGGCAAGTGACATCAGTCCCACTGTCTGCAAAGAGACCTGACCTGCACATATGTGGATAGCCTGATGTTTCCTGGACAGAAACACAGAAGAGCGGCAAGCTCTCCGCAGATATTTTTTGTGCTGGGGTGCCCATACTTAGCAGTCTGGAAGGCAGCTGGAGCTCAGGCTGTGTGAGCATTCCCATTGCAAGAGTCTCCTTGCAGTGGTTCACAACATCCTGAAATGATGAACTCCCAAGCTGATGTTTTTCAGACCTAGTCTCTTACCCAAGGATGTATTTTTATGATTTTGTTTTAATTTTTGAAAGCTTGAGCAAGCAAGGGTTTGGCTGTTTAAGATACTTGGGACTGGGGGAGTGCTTTATGATTAGTGAAAGAAACAATTTGTGCCTTTTTTTAACAGTTCCAGAGCAGAAATTACTGTGGATAGAGAGTTGAAAGGCAAATAATGTGAGGAAAGATTTGTAGGAAGAAGCAATATCTTTTATTAAACTAAAGAATATAGCTGAAAGAACAAAACAAATCAAAACAGGCTTTCCAGGCATATGGGCTTGCATGCCCAAAAGTGTATCCAGACTTTTAACTATATGATGTCTAATAACTGATAGTACTTCTCCCTACAAATCTGGCCTCATTTATGTCTTTAGCCCACCCTAGCAACAATATCACTGCATCTTGGAAGGGAAGTCAAGCCTATGGTGGTGAGGACAACATTACCCAGAGGAGTAGAAAACATGCAAACATGGTTGCATTGGGTTGGTCTTCATTTGGCCAAATCACAGGTCCTGGACAATACTACTTGGTTTGTGTGGCATGAAAACTCTTGGGTTTCAATACTGTGCAGAGAGTAATCTTTGCGTAGGCAGGGCTCCACACATTTCTGTGCATCACTGAAGACCCGCTCTCAAGCCCAATAAAAGCAGTTGAAAGACTCTCACCAGACTCAGTGGCCTCTGATCCAGGTCCCCTCAACAGCAAAATCATGAAGGCGGCCCTTTCCCTTACTTGCTCTCTATGAGTATACATGTACCTTCCCCTGCTGCTGTTTATCAGTTGTGCCACAGGCATGTACAGAGCCCTCACTGAGACCAAGGCTTGTTGTGCTAGAAGCTCTACACAAGGATGGTGAGAAATTATTTCAAGCTATTGACACCAGGTGCTAAGAAAGACAAACACTCAGCACACTGACCAGAGAAGAGCCTACAGCCCACCTACTGTTTAAAAAAATAAGACTGTGATGCAATTGCAGACTCTCATTTAATGAAAAACATGAGGAGACAGCTTTAAGTTTGGCACTACCTGACTTCTGCTAGCATTTGCAATGTTAATAGTTTCTGCCAGTAGCTTCTTTTTCAAAGTAGGATTTCTCTCCTTTAGCTATTTTATCAGACAGAGGATGATCAGGAGGTTAAAACCCACATTATTAGCATTAATGACTATTATTATTTATACCCCTGTACAAGCTGCACAAGTATAGTAGAAGAGACAGTCCATTTCCCCAAAGAGCTCACAAGTTTATGATAAGGAATCACAGACCATGTATCAATAGTAGGAGAGGAGAATAGGGAGGAAGGAGGATAACTGTATTAAACACAAACCTCTTCTACAACTTGGGCAAGATACCGTCTCCTGGGGCCTGCTTCCTCAGCCAGAAAATATGGATACAGGGGATTTCTCTACAACACCGCTTTCCACCATATCAAGGGGTTCTGTGGTGTTTCTCTTTGCCCTCCCCTCTTCCCAGCAACATATTAATCTATGGCCCAAAGCCCGTGCCAATAATACACAAGTGGCAGCATCCAGAACGACAGAAATAACCAGGTTTTGTACAGTTCTGTCCCCTGTCAACCAAATGCTCATTGCATTACTACTTTATAAGTGGGGAAACTGAGGCATGTGACGGTGCAATAGCTTTCCCTACGATGGCCTACTTTTATATCCACAAAGAGCCCTAAAATAGATCCTTAAGGTGTGCTTCTCCCAGAGTGGTTTCATTTATTCTCCAAGCAGTGTCCTCCACCAGTAGAAGCACTTTATTGCCAAAAGAACAGCATCCGTGCTACAGTTTTTCCCACCAACACCAAAGCCAACAAACATTGTGAACTAATTAGACTAGCAGATGTTTCTATTGTAGGTAACCTCAGAGGTTAGCATCTTAGAGAGGGAGGGCAATCCAGTGGTAAATGCAACTTCCACTGACTTGGAAATCTTGATTTTACTACAATATTGCTTGGCCCGAACATTCAAAACAGTATTACATCTGATGTGGAAATCCCATGAGGTCCTAGAAATTCTGGAAAGTAGATTCCAAGTCCTTTCTCTGTCACAAACTTCATGGGTCAGTTTAGGGAGCTTGGACCAAGCTTTATTTTCTCATTAGCTAAAATGGGGAAAATAGAGCACACTGATGAGGGTATCCTGAAAAACCACTAAGATGTTCATGGTGAGTAAGGAAATGGAAAGTATGTAGTTATATATGGATTTAATCTGTACAACTTCTCCTTCTCAGTGCAGAATCTCATTTCAACGTGTGCCCTGGAGGGGTTATGCCTCTTGTAAACATGAGACCACTGCATCACACCCCCAGTGGATCTTGGGGCAAATGCAAGGCTGAACAATGACTCCATATCTGGCTATGCATGATTCCACCTTCACAACAGCTTCACTTGAGAGATGAAGGAAGCAAAACATGGCATATTTTAGGTCTGTACAGGAAGAAAGTTGCTTGTACTTCTTTGACACTTAGAATACAAAAACCTAAAAGGACCATCCTTCAACTTAAGCAGAAAAGATTTACCACTAAAGGCAGAAGGTCTCTATGGTTGCCATGAAGTTGTCAGTGGTCACAATCATAAGAAGGTCATAGCAGAGATGTTCATAGTGAGCTACTAAATTTATTCAATACTCTTAGGGTCTGTTTAGATAGACTGAAGTTACCCCAAGGTCGAACTTCTCTATGGTGCAGACTGTAAGCTTATAAATGCAAGCTCAGGTGTTGACCAGGCACATATTTCAGAGTCCCCAGCACTCTGTTTGCCTGAACACGCTTGGTGAGTCACTGGGTCAACAAGCATGTTTATGCAGGCATCCAGTTGGCTCTCTGAATGGCAGCCACAGGGACAGGATGCAAATGCGGTGCATGGTCTTTGGTCTCAAGACCAGTTTCATAGCAGTGCAGGCATAGCTTTAGTTTAACTTGTGAATCTCTCCTGCTCCCAGAATGCTAGTTTCCCACTCCTAGTAATAAGAACATTCTTTATCAGGCTATTGTCAGAAAAGTAGATCTGGAAATTGCATTGTGCTGGACCTTGCTTCAGTATCAATTGAGCTTAGCTTGAATTAAAAAAGAGAAAAGACTGCTCTGAGTTACATCAGGAACTGATTTAGAGACTCTTTTTGCTCCTTCCCAGATGCTTTTCTTTTGCCAAACAGAGCCTGTCTGAACTGGGAAGTCTGACCCTTCATAGGCAACTCCTGGATAGAGTTATGCAGTTAGCATACATCTGTGCAAATGAAAACCTGTGTTGTTTTTCACAGCGAAGATCCAAACTAGGACTGTAATCGATATAATAGAGATTCTAATGGAGTTGTTAAGAACAAACCAACCTTATAAGGTTGCCCTGGCCCTCCAGAGCCTAGGTGGCACGCACAGACTCTGCAGCCCAACATCAGTGTATGAGGGATGCTATGTTCTAGAATAGGCACTAATGTGTGTTTTAGAGCATCTTCGCTACACTACCAGGTACAGGTCAAGGGAAATTGATCCTCTAACGCTAGAAAAAAGATATTCAGAAGATATGGCGAGCATTTCTTCTGCCCTCTACACTGAGCAGCTTGGCTTGTTCCTGTGTCCACAGGTACCTTGACAAAGGCAGCAGTACATTGGCCTCTTATTCTATGGCTTTCTCCTTTACGTTTTGCAGGGGTGTTATCTGAAAACAGTCCTAACAGAGTAAGGCAGGGAAAAGAGGCCATATGCAGCTTCAGCTGTCAGGCTGGTGAAGACAGGGGCAGGGAAGGTGTAGATTTAGACGACAGCTGCCCAGAAAAGTGGCAGATGAGTGGGGAACTTGGTGACGGAAAATTGTACAATGGAAATATAAAAAATTAGAAAACAGGCTATAACTTCAAAAAAAAAAGGAAAGGGATCTGAGTAACCAACCCCACTGAGTAACCAGCCCCAGTGCTCTCTTATGTTGGACTTTACCTTGGGTGTCTAAGGTTGTGCTTCAAATGGATTCTGAGCTTAGGGAGGACTCCCACATTTCCTTTCCTCTGGTTTCTTTCTAGGGATCATGAGCTGAAACCTCCCTGACATCTTTCTGGTGACCTCTGCAGGGCTTTGGTCTGGGATTTCCCCATGCTGCTCTGCCTGTCCCAACTGAATGAGTAGCTCCTCTTGTCTCATAGCTCTGCTAAGGCGGGTTGATGCCCACACTCACAACATTGCCATGCTGGTGGCTCTGACCACCTTGCATTCCCAGGGTGCTAGATCCCCCATGGAAGTCAGTCTCACTTGCTTTGTGTGACCGAGCGCTCCCAGCTTATGGGTGGCGCCTTTCTCATCTGAACCCTATAAAACCAAGTGGCAAGAACAGGATTAGGCTCATTCAGAAATGCTGTCAGGAGCAAGCCCATGACCTCGCACACCAGAGAGCAGTGATCTTACACCATGGGATGTGTTGATTAATTGTAGATGGTCGAAGTCACTTGTAAGCTATTTATCACAGTCATCATTAGGTGTCATAAGGGACCTGTAAGAGGCCTGGTTAAGAGGGATCGCTCCCATTTTTCTTCAGCTTTTATCATGCCCTGGTGCCAGCAAGGACCCGTGGCTGGATTAACTTCTTATTTACTAAGGTTGAAATAAACGGATAGCCAAACCCAAGATCTAGGTACAGGGAAATAGAGCAGCTTGCCCATGGTTATTGCCAGAGTCAGCAGCAGAACCCCTGTGATCTGAGCTCTGGTAGCAAGCCAGCAAGGGCACTACTGATGCCTGCTCTTCTGATGAGTCAAAGCCTCAAAATGAGGAGAAAGTCCCTGTGTCAGAGACCCAACAATCAAACGAGCAATACAAGGACATCTCCACATCTACTTTGTCACTGTTGACTTCTGAATGCTGCCGTTTGTGCATTATTGGCATGGGCTTTGGACCACAGAATAATATGTTGCTGGGAAGAGTGGAGGACAAAGAAAAACACACACAGAACCCCACTGAGCTCTCTTGCAAACCCATCCATAGTTGGCTGCTGTAGGAGTCATGACTCCAAGAGTCTTAAAAGCTACAGCTTCATATAGGACAAATGAAAACACTTTATTAGGTCAGGACTCCAAATGCTAGGGCATGAGCGCTATTGCCTTCTTGGTATGGGAAACCATACCTAAGGATCTGCCCAGAAAGATGCAAAGTGATTTCTCTAGACATTTGCTGAATGGGTGCCTCCACCTGCAACTGAGACAGCTTGCAACTGTTGAGCTTGCACCTGGCATCGTGTCATTCTCCACAAAGAAAAGAAAATCAGAGAGAGCTGTTGGCTGAATTATCTTAGTGTCCTTCATCTAAAACTGCTCTACGTACCTAAATGGCCTCTGTGTCTTCACTGGCCTAGTTAGGTGAAGGGTTTGAACCAGTTCTTGGACTAAACAATCTTAACTGCTCCCTGTGACTCTTTGTATCAAGTTTCTTCTGGTGGACACCTGACTAACGATGCCACAGTTTGCCGTTACTTCTATGGGCATAAGAGATCCTTCACCCCATGAATAGGATATTCTCTAGAAGAGGAAGAATTCAAGGGGTGGTACCCATTGCAGTCCAGGAGCTTGCAACTCGTTTGATATGCTTGTTTGACTTTTGCCTCAACTGTAGCAAACAACAATAGTAAACGGACAAATATCTGTTTTATCCAGAAGTTGACAGATAGGGATGCTGTACTGCAGTCCCTTGAGGAGGGCAAAAAATACCTGTGTCATATCTTGGGGAGAGAGATTTCTTTTTCCCTGGAAAAAAAAAGATGGCATACTTATGGAAATCTGTAAACCTCCGTCAGATTTGGAATTTTGTAAGGAGACCTGTAAAACTGAGGAGTAAAAGGAGGGAGGAATGAGAGAGGAGGAGATAAAGTAATTGCCTAATGTACGCCTCTAATGAACTAAAACATATTCTCCCCACAAAGGGCTCATAAGGGAAAAAATAGGATTCCTCATATACACCTTCCATCTAACACTGAATTATCTGTGGCAATTGGACTCACAGCCTCAGATGAGACGGTCTTATAAAGAGGAAAGGATATTGTAAGACTACTGTATGCAAACGCACCCAATTAATTCAAAAGCATCATTGTTATTTCATTTATATAGCACCATAGGGGTATGCAATGCTTTACAGACAATTAGGGGCTATAAAAGTTTAGAGAAAAGATGAAGCAGAATGCAAGGAGCTGGCAACCAACTGGAGTACGAGCCCTGACTAAAAGCTCTCACCATGGTGTTTATGGTTTGTTTGTTTGTTGTGGTTGTTTGGGGTTTTTTTTTGTTTTGTTTTAAGGTTCAAGGGGTGTTTTTTGGCACTAATCCCTTTTTACAGGGAGGGAGAGACCATTTAACATGATTGCTGGGCCTGTTCCAAAGATGCAAAGTTAGAAAACATACTCATTAAAACAGGTCTGAAGAAACAAAACACAAACATGCACGACAAGGAGCAGGGACGTAAATTTGAGATAAACTGTAAGTCATTTCCAGAGAGTTCAATGCTTCAGTAAACTGGTGGAGTAAACAGAGACTGCATATGCCCAGAATTGACTGGCTGAGGCTCCATTTAGATGGGTGTTGTGCTCCTGGGTTCAGACACACGTGTATAAAGCACATCCTGTCACTTCTGTCCTGCATTTGCAGCTTGGGGATACTCTTGGACAGTCAGCTGGATTTTAGGTGGCATGAGAGCAGCCAAGACCAGGAAGCATCTTTCCACCAGCGAAAAAGCATGCGACTCAAGCTTCCAGATAGAGATCTTATTAATGGGATCTAGACAGGCTTTTGTACTGCAGCATTAAAATATTTCAGGAACAGCTGGACCTTAAATCTACCCAGAAGCCATACAATGAGAACATAACAGCTTTCTCAAGTAACACATAGTTTTCTCATAGCAGCATATGACACCTGTGCTCTGTAAATGGCACTAAGCCAGGATTTTAAGGATGAGTTTTACTGTATCAGTTGTGATCTCAAAGTAGGTGGATCTTCAAAGTTGTTGTTTTTTTTTTTTTTTTTTAAAAAGACATGGGAAAGGTTTTTTGTTTATTAGTTTTGTTTTAAACAGGAAAGGTCTTTGAAAAATCTGTCAATTTTTTATCCTCCCTCTAATGTTTTCCATCCACCACTTTTATCAAGATGGTCACTGAGGAATTTTAAACAAAAAGTAAAAATAAAAAAGTATTAAAAACCTTTTTTTTTTTTTGCTAACTAGGAAATTCTACATCAATAATCTTTTTTGTAAAAAATCTTGACTGCAAAGTGACAAATTTGCCCCAGGGAAATGGTGGATTCCCCAATATTGGACACTTTTAGGATTCAGCTGGACAGGGTGCTGGGCCATCTTGTCTAGACCGTGCTTTTACCAAGAAAGGTTGGACCAGATGATCCTTGAGGTCCCTTCCAACCTGGCATTGTACGATTCTATGAAATTTTTTTAGTAGGGTGGAGAAGGAGAAACAGGTCCTTTCTCCATGCTTTGAAGCAATTTTGACTTTCAAAGTTTCAGAATTCTGTGCTCAGCTCCTGCTTTTTCTATCAACTCTGGAGTAATTATTGAAATGTTTTTTGCATTATTTCCCAAGAAGATATGCTTTTTATTGCTATCGTCCAACAGCTACCACGAGTGATACTGAGTCACCTAAAGCTTAGGGACTAGTATTAGCACATTTTACAAGATGGCCTCTGGACTGAAGTTTGCTGAGTTAAAAAAAAAAAAGAAAAATCCTACCAGTATCTCTGACCTTCAGGCAACTATCCTATAAGCCAGTTTTATTTAAAGAAAATTATGCATGGATCATCTCTATCTTTCTATTGAGATGCTAATGCCTGTTTAAATGTATCTTATACTACTACAGTTTATTCCTTGTTCCTGCACAATATAAAGTACCTTTCTACTTATTTTGCTGCATCTACACTAAGGGAAGCTATACTGCGGTAACTATTCCAATACGTTGTAGGACAGATTGAAAGATTTCTGGTTGAAGCTGCTGGTAAAGCCATTAATTTTGTGGGGGAAGGGAAAGGAATTGAGAAAATGCTACATTTTTGCTTAGAACAGTACTTTTGAATGTGCATGTGTGTTTGTGTTATTCAAATAATAAAAATCATCAGCAACAAACATCCTGCCTAACCTTTTCCCAGCCTTCCCTTAAACAATGCTAAATGCTGTCCTTCAGTAGCCCACACAGTCAAATATACAGCTAAATCAGCTTTTCACTCTCTTGGCCAGGATCCACAAACAGTGCTGTTGAGTACCACCCTCCGCAGAGGCCGTATGCCTGGCTCGCTGGAGCAGCGTCTCTGGCTGCATCTGTACTGATGGCAGCAGCCTCCTGTGAACCTCCACTCTTCTGAAGTGACCTGCATCACTTGGCAAATTCCTTATCCAGAAAACTGAGGGGCGGTAACTTAACCATTTCTAGTCTGGGCTACAAATATCTGTTTGCTCTTCACAGCTTGGCCCAAAGCACCAAATACATGATGTTCCCCACTTAGATATTTACCCCTATGTTCCTGCTTTTAGGTGATGCATGCAGTTCTTCAGCTGAGTCATGAACTTAAGCTGGGACTTTCCTTCTGACAGAGACAGGCTGTAGCTTTGCTGTTCTCCACAAAGAGCTTCTAGAAGCTCCATTCTGAGTTTCCTTGGAAACAGTGTATGATCAGCATAATGCTCCATGGCACTTGACCATTCATCTCCATGGTGGTTATAAAAATCCCATCAGAAAAAGCCTTCAAGCTCTTTTACCCCATTAAAAAAGAATCCAGATACCAATCCTTTGATTCAACAGTAAAACAAACAATAAAATTCTTCATTAGACTAATTGGCCAATAGATGTTGAAAAACATGATGGGCCTAAATCTAAATTCTAGCTCCAAACCCAGGAAAATGAGATCTGAGGCAATTACCCATTGGGCCTGTGGGCCTTGTCTACTTGGTAATTGCTATCAATTATGAGAAAGTGGTTTTCAACCTTTTCGGTTTTGTGACACCTAAAAGTTTCCTACATGTTTCACAATGTAGGTGTGGACCCTAGTAGAATGAGTCTAAGCTTCCTGAAACAAGCTTTTCTTAATAACTTTTCCTGGGCTCACTTGGATCTGCACAGTGCAGGTTGGAGAACGTAGTAGTACTCTTCTACAGCGGAATTATGGGACAGCTCATGAATAAATGGAGTTCATTTTCCAACTACAGCCCCTACTGTGATTAAGGTTATTTTTCTCCTCCTTAACTTCTTGAGTCAGGCACTGAGAAAATGTGTGTTACAAAGCCATTAGACAAAACAGTGAGTCTTGGAAATAAGTGATTTTTTTCCTCATCTTTTGTTTGTCATTAACAGTCTATTCAGTAACTACCATTATGGCAAGTGGCCCACGTGATAGAAGGTAATGAAAACGAAGAGGAGAGGGGAAAGTTATTGCACTAGAACAAACTCTGTTATATTGCAGATTATATTACAAGTGAAAGGCACATGACTGCACTGCCTAAGACTCTGGTGATACTATGGGAGCCTTTCTCAGTCCTAAGCTGTTCATTAGCACAGAGGGATTTTGATTTAATAACTGTGATCAAAATCCCACTGAATGCGCTGGTCATTATGTACCCAAACTGAAGATGCTCACCAAGGTTTATGATCTTTGAGTAAATTTAAGTATTCATTAAAAGGACCAGCTAGTATATCAGTTACATAAGGAAAGCATCCAAATGATACTGTTGTCTGAAAAAGCCCTGACCTTTCAGAAAGCAGTTGGTATTGCTGTGCCAATGAAAATAGCAGCTAAAGATGTCAAGGAGAATCTGAGTGTAATACATTAAGTAGTGACCATACTTAATGAGTAATAAGGTAAATCATTATAACAGAGACCTCATTCTGCTTGAAGGGCTCCTATAAACACAAGGGCAACATCAAAAAGTATGTGAACATCATGGCTTCATCTATTTGAATAAGTAACAGTGTCAAGAAACATTCCCAGGCACTTGAACCTCATAACCTGCATTTTTCAATTGTTAGAGCAATTCCTGGCATGGTTTGGACCCAGCCCAAGTAGCATTCGCCTAAACAATTCTTGAGCACAGGGTGGGAACTCACAGGGTCCAGGGATCATTCCCAGTTGGCAGTTTGGATGTGGCTCCCTGTTTTGGAGGTTAAGAAAGCTTAACACTGTGGAAATTGGCTATTCCATGCCAGCTGGGATCAGCACCAAAGAGAGGTCATGGAGTATATAAGATCACCAGCTATATAGTGAGTGCTTGGCAAGTTTCCTAGAGCTGGATTCATAGAAGAATCATGGCAAACGGGATGAGAAAGGAACTGAAGAGATCATCATCTTGGGTCCATCTCCTGTGACAGGAACTTTTTTTGTTATATAGATTTTATACTGCAGCAGCTGACATGAGTTCTGGTGAAAATGCACCATAGAGCCAGACAAATGGGGTAAAGACACATGCTAACAGAGAACAGTGACAAGCCCAGAAGTTTCTCAGAATTTATAACAAGGTCCAAGGCCTCCACTGCTGCTCAAGGCCTTTATTCAGGCCTTCCAAAGCAAATGCAAATTGGCCAGGCACAGGCTTGCAATAGTGGCATACAGACAAAAGAGAAACTCTAGGGTACTGTCAAAGTAAGAGTGATGTTCAAAGGGCATATGGTAACTAACTGTGTGGAATATGGAGGAACTCCTCCCCTTGGACATCATATCCAACTGGACTGAAGCAAAGTCAAGTGCACTGTGAGCCAGGTTTTCAGAGGAATTTGGCATCCAGCTAAGCTTCAAAATAAGCAGGTAATTTTTTCGAAGATGCTGATCCCTATTCAAATTTTAACCCTAAATAGGAGCTGCTTGATGCTGACTGGCCACATTTGAGGATATGTCCTAAGCTGAAGAAGCCAAGCACTCGAAAAAGCTGCAACATATTTACCAAATCTAATATTTACAAATTGTACATAGCAGTCTTCTGTATATTAGCACTGACAGATATTCTAGTGCATTTTAAATGAAAGTTACCAGTAGGAATGACCTGTGATGTCAACACATGTAAGACTGATACCATTATCCTTTTTACAATGACTGATGGCAATTAATTGCCTGTAGTTTATGAATGAAAGAGGCTTTGTGCGAGAGGAAACTCAGTATGGCCTTGCTGCCTTGGAAGCACTGAAGCTGGCATAACAAAGCAAGACCTTTGCACATAAGACCATAATGGATAAAACAGTATGGGCCAACTGGTCTCTTCCTACTTTCAAAGCAAGATATC
The DNA here is from genome assembly GCA_013401315.1 of Balaeniceps rex. NCBI lineage: Eukaryota > Metazoa > Chordata > Aves > Pelecaniformes > Balaenicipitidae > Balaeniceps > Balaeniceps rex. The sequence goes on from VYZW01012859.1 coordinate 470,626, forward strand.
TCATGGCAACAGATAAAATTGTGGAAACAAGGTCCTTGTCAGCACCCTATTGGCATAATATCACAGACTTATCGGCTGGAATAATGCTGATGACTGGTTTTCCTGCCTACCATGGCACACACAGGACAGTTTACACTAAATAAGAGCAGTAAGAGTATTCAGTCTATGCCAGGCTTGGCATCCTAACAAATGCACAATTAGCAACGGAGAGCTGCAAAGAGTCGCTTTTAAATTAGCCACATTTCTCAGGGCAAAGGTAATTGCTCTAGTGATCTTAAACCTTTCTTTCAGTGCTCATATAGACTGAGCATTGATGAGGCCTGTCTCATGCGTTGGATCCAGGTTGTAATTCCCAAAAGGTTGCAACAAGCTCTTTAAGAGGGATTATGTGACACTCATCTTCAAGTGGTTGGGATGAAATCAATGGCTGGAAGCCATCTTTGGTATCCTAATATTGAGCACTAAATGTCCAAATCTGGATGTGGCTAATTGGGCCCATTTCTAACTACAAGGAGGTGAAAACTAAGGTTCAGCAATCAATATAAGTTATTAAGAATATGCAATGCTGGTAGATAAACTGTGGGCTAAAATTAATTCCAAGGCAGCTCTATTGACAAGCATCATTCAAGTAGATATCCTCCAGCAAATGGCTGCCAAATGGAGCTTGGGTGATTTCTTGTGCTGCTCCACATGCATAATGCAAGATTGAATGGGACAAACCCAACATTTTCTAGTGAGACAAATATTTATTTCAGAATTAAACACTAAATATCTTCTACCACAAACCTGTTGAAGATCCAGTGTACTTCCAGGTTATTAGCCTTTTTATGCCACCTGGACACTGTCCAGCAAGTGGCCACAGAAAACACTCCATTGAGAAATACTGGAGACACAAATGGCTGCTCTAAACTAAGTGGATGAGGAAAGCCATTACAACATCCTGTTATTTAGAAGACTTTAGAAGACTTCTATTTCTACAGCTCCAGCATCATTTCAAAGAACACCTAGTCCTGAGTGACCCAAGTATGCTCAACTATTACTTGCAAGACTTGACTGAAGAAAACACCTTCTAAGCTGATTGGTTTTGGTCAGTTAGTTCTTCTAACATAGACAGGAAGCCAAAGAGTTGCTGTACCAACCTGGCAGTCACTTTAGACTGACAGCAAAGGACCTTAACGCAGAAAATAGTCACGAACCTACCCCACTGTTCCCTGCTCTTAAAACAGGCTAGGCATGCTCCAAGATCCAGCATGCGCTGGTACAAGGTGAACTTATTCTAAAATGGTCAGAGGCCTGCCCGCTGTCATAAGAGGAAGAGGTCATTTCAGGCTCTCCATGACAGCTTTCTTGTTCAATGTAGACGCATTTAATTAAACTGGAAACCAAAAGAGAGGCCTGACTTTGTAGGCAGGATAACAGCAAAGACTTCAAAGCAAAGGCATTATGTTCTCCATTGTGCAAGATACAAGGGGAGGAAAAAAACATTATTTCACTCTATCAAACATAATAAAAGGCTGAGTTAAGAAGCACAGAAAAAAATGTCTGGTTAATTTAAGGTGAAATCAGAAAAGAAAAAATACAAGGGCCTGCCTGGTTCTCAGAGCGTCATCACTCTTGCTGATTTTAGATGGTACACTGGATACTCAGCATCTCTGAAATTGAGATCCAAAAATTGAATGGGGCTGTATTGTTCCTTCTCACCACATTAGAAGTGCCATATTGAATCTCAAATAATGTGCAATTACAGTGCAGTTGGTTCAAGGGGTTATTGGTAGCAACACTATGGGCACACCCTGTGTTGCATGCATTCTCGCGGGCACATGTACTAAGTAGTGAATGCAAATGCATTTAGAGGTTATCCACGAGTCTTGTTGCCTTTTTTTTTTTTTTCTTTTTTCTCTTTAATCTGTGTGCCAGAAAGACACTAACATAATAAAGAGGGCTCTGCCCATTTCCTTCACTGGGGTGCCTCATGGGAGAGTCAGGGCTGAGGCAAGATCACTTCAGGACCCTGCGGCACTCTGGAGGTTGGGTCAGGCTGGTACAGGCAGAGGGAACACAGATCTGGGAATATGTGGAATTGAAAAGATGCATCAGTGTGTGTTCATCCACAGTTCCCGTTCTCCACTCAATCCAACTGGTAGGTCCAGTCAGACACACAACAGCAGTGTGTCTTCCTGGACTCAATGATCTTAAGGGTCTTTTCCAACCTAAATGATTGATTCTATGATTCTATCCTGCCCATGGGTGCAGATGTTATATATGTTGGTGAATCTGAAAACTGAAAAAAACCCAGCCCTCTGCTCAAAGGTGAAGAAGCTTTCTTGGGGAATTAACAGTTATTGTAACCCTGAAGAGCTGGTACTCCACCTTCACTGTGCTGGATTTCTAAGGAGCCCAGACAAACCTGTTCCATATGGAAGGAGTTCTCTCAACTGATAGAAACAGGGGGGAAAAAAGCATACACCAGTGCTCCATTCTTTTCAGTATCCAGCTCCAAAACAATACCACAGCCTGTCCTTTCAATTTTTTTCCTGAATCGTGGAGTGGTCAAATGGTCTTTCAATTACATTTTGGTCAACTTCCTATAACAATACCCTTGTTTTGAGTAGAATTTAAAGAAGAGTGGAAGGCATAAAAGAAAAAAAAATAAAGAGAAGGGAAGAGGTAAAGAGATTCTGACAAGAGATATGATTGATACTGTGTATGCTTTATCTTTCACAGCTTATGTAATATATATATGAGAAATAGTTAGTTTGATAGTTAAAGAAACTAAATCCCTGTCGAGGATAAAATACATCAGGGACACAGAACAATTCTTCATCTGGTTTGGCTATCATTCACTTTCCAGCCTACTGGCTGTCTCCCAGGGGAATTCATAATAGATCAGAGACAGTGATGCTCTCTCCTCAGGCCCCCACCGTTTCTTCCTTCCTTCCCCATTTCCCCCTCCGCTCCTGCCACCACCATCTTCCCTGTCCCATCCTGCCAGCTCCCTGCCCAGGGCTGTGTAAAAGGAGCACGCAAAAGCAACAAACCTCTGGAGAAAACATGTGGCATGGCTGCCAGGAGCAGGGATGAAGGAGAAGAGGCTGGTCCATGCGGAGAGCCCGAGGCACTGTGCCACCCTCCTGTGCTGCTCGCAGTCCCTCGCAGGATGTTTTACAGGGAGCAGCAGGAGGAATGGGAGAGGCAGAAACAGAGTCTCTCTGGAGACTCGAGAAGAAAAGTTAGGGATTCAAAGCAAAGATGAGGCTGGAGCAATGCGACTGAAATCTCTGAATGAACGCTTTCCACCCAGCACTCCCCCTTCCCCTAAATGCTGTATTTTTCCTCCCCCTCTCAGTATCTCACCTCCCCATCGCTATGGGGAGACCTGCTTCTGCTGTCAGGAGAACAATGGGCCAGGAGGATCCAAAACTCTTTGGAATCCTCTGCTTCTAGGACAGAAGGCGTCCCACCATAGCCTCTTGTAAAACCACATGCTCAAAACAAAATAAATATTAAAATTAACTGTTACAGGTAGGCATGTATATATAGTGTCTGATGCATCATTTCTTTAGTTCCTTAGAACTTTCCCGGACTTGACTGGTAGAAATGGATTTCTACAATGAACATTGTTGGAGTTTTTTGTGTTGTTTTTTTTTCCCCTCTTCAATTTCATCTGCAAGAGTTTAGCTACTGTTTGAGAGACACAGTAAGGAAACAAAGGGAAAGTTGGTACCTTGCAACTTCTTCTGGGAAAGCTCTAGTGGTCTCAAATGGGGAGCAAGAACATGAAATTTGGCAGAATAATGGGCTTCATGCCAGAAATATGCCATTGAGACAGCAAAGAAAAATACAGATAAATTTACCATGGCAGAAGCCTATGAAACAAAAATCCACAGGTTGCACATGAAGAATCATGTTAGATCTAGCGGCAATATACTTTGAAGGTTTCGCCTGCACTGAGACTGCTCAGTAGAAACACCGCTGTTCTCCTCGGGTTCCTGAGAGACAGACAGGTCTGGTTTCTTCAGTGAAGAGCAGGGACACCTGTGCATTGAATAATCAGCTTCCAGATCCAGGCAGCAGATTGAGAGTGTCTCGACAGATGAAACACAGTGAATCAGTGGGTGTCAAAAGGCACAGATTAGTTCCAAGATCCCTTACAGGGATGGTTGCAAGAAAAAGGTCTGAGATCTAGAGTCGGGGAAGAAGCTCAGCTTGGATGTAGTGTGTGCTGGGATAGTGGGGCTGTGAATCAGTGTGGAGGAAGTGTGTGAGACTGGAGGCTGGACAGAGGAAAAACAAAGATGAATAAATAGTAGGAAGAGAGAAATGGAAATAGTTGGGCAAGAGAATTAGTACAAAGTAAGGAGACGAGCATAAGGGAGTAGAGAGCAAGATTTAGTCCTTCTCACCAAGGAGTCTAGGGCTTGGATGATAAGTCCAACACAGACAGGGTCTGATGGGGTAAACAGCTTGGCAGTGGTACAAAGAAACAGTAAGTAAGGGAAAGACTGATGGGCAAAAACAGGGTAGAGAAGATAGAGCCAAACAGGTCTTATTTAAGGAAGTGCTAATGTTGGAAGACTCTTCACTCACTGCAGGACACTAGAGCCTGGAGCAACTCCCAAGAAACACAAATCTCTGGTCACAGTTAGCTATACAAGCCTCTAGCTAAGTTCCCAAAACCTATGTGTGCTGAGCCACAGAAGATGCTGTTAGACTGGTACTGCTGAAGAAGAAGAGATCTTTGAAGTGGTTAAAGCTCTGCTAAACAAATGTTCAGATAGCAACACCATGACATTTTCGTTCTTCTGTTTGTTGATTTAAGAGATAGCAAGACATTTGTTAACAAAGTGCTCAAAGTTACAATGTCAAACACTCAAAAGTTAGGAATTGCCACTCTTCAGCTGAGAAGACGCCTGTTTGACCCTGAAGTATGCACATGCATCAGAAGCCATGGGTGACTGGCAAACAATACACCAGGCAGGACTGGTAGAGAACAGGCAGAAATCCCTGGGATTGCTGAAGCCTGGGTGAAATCTCTGTCAGTTACCAGAAAATTAAAGGACAAGCTGATCCCAGGGACCAAGAAGGGATACAACAAAAATGAGGCCAACAGTCAGAGTGTTAGACTATCTAAGACAGTCCAGCCGCCCTATACAAGATGTCTGGAGGAAAGCCAGACCCCTGAGAAGGAGCATGGGGAGAACAACCTGAGCATCAGGGCAGGGTGCTAGGAGAAGGGCAAGAGCTAGGACCTGAGGCAGGCCTAGAGCAAGAAATAGAATGGGCAGTGAAGGCCCCAAGGCAAGGAGGAGCAGAGTCTCAGGAGAAAGGGCAACTGGTGTGCTGACCACCACAAAGGGAAGAAGGAAATCCAGTATTGGGGTTTGCTATTGAGTTTCCACTTAGCAGGGTTTTCCCGTGGTGGTCCTCACAGGGGGAATCTAAGCACACTACAAGTTTCACAGCCCTTCTGTGAGCTCAGAGCATACCCTTATCTGCATGTCACATGCAAGACACAGAGAAGCTCAGGAAGCAGCAGCAAATATTTGGATATAACAGTCATGTGCCCCTTCTCACTGTATGCAGCCACAGTAGATACCAACACTACTACTAGACCAGCCCTACTGCAGTGTTACAGCATCTGCTCTATCAGTCTGGTATCTTGCTTTGCACTGCCTACCCCACTGGAACGGCCTCCTTCTTGTCTGCCTCTATTTCCCTCCCTCTGCACCCTATGGGGACACTCTGCTCCATCGGAGGGGAAGGGCTGATATTTCACCCCTCTGAAAGATGTTCCCTTCACCAGAAAAGTTCTGGAGAAGACAGCAGATGTCACAAGATGCATTGGTGGGCATCCTGCAGGTTACAGGTGAGTGAGGAAGGGTGCCATGAAGTGGCATAGAGGACCACAGCTGAAGGGGTGCTGCCTTCACTGAGGGATTAATTCACCCGGGAACAGATTTCAGCCCCACAGTGAGATCAAGAGGGATGGTGGGAATTTGGTGAGGGTAGAGCAAGACAGAGAAACCCCACCCTAACCTGCATACCCCACTGACACCTAACATCATCATTGTATGTTAGAATATATCAGTATTTGGGGGGAGGTATCAGCACCATGAAAGAGTTAAACAGCAGTGCCCATTGCTAGTGAAAAGACTTCCTTCATTTGGGGATTTTTTTGGCTATGTAGCACAAGATAGCTCTATACACACTCAAGCTGATAGTTTTAACCTGTTTGAATGTGCTGAGAAAAAAAAAAAGTAGTAATTAACTAGGGAAACATGGGAAGAAGGGACTGCCCAATTCAACAAGGTGGCTTCTCAAAGGCACAGAGTTGGCACAAGCGGTCCAGGAGGCCATTGTCCTGGGAATGTGTTGGTTTTGTGCCATCCTTTTCACTTCCTGGATCACACAGAAACTGCTGTTTCACCTCACTGCAACATCCCAGAGCCTCCCTTCCAATACCCAGAGATGTTTCCCATCCCTTCCTGAGGCACTAGGCCTGCCAGAAAAAGTTGCAGCAAACCACTCCAGTTGGCTTCATGATCCTCCAGGACATAGAGAATCCATCCCCTCTTCCCAAAACCTCAAGGCTGTTGCAAGAGCAGTATACAAAGATTGCAGCCTGTAGTTCAAATTTCCTCGTCCCCCTCCCAAGCACAAACTGAAAAGAGTTTAGGTGAAGTTTCCAAGCCAGGCCATTTTTTTCAGGCATCTCTCCAACAGCAGTTCATTCTCACTCCCCTTGGCACAAAGCCATGGGGACCGTTTATTGCTAATGGTAACTGCAGGCTCCATGTCAAAATCAGGCTCGTCATATGAATGGAAATACTTTATAATTACAAATCTAAGGATAGGCAGGAAAGGAAAAAAACCCAAGAAAATCCCACGACCTCAGAGTTGCAACTGTCTTTGACAAGAAATACAACCCAAACTGCATTCAAGCACTACATGCCTATCAAAGCTTATTAAAACAAGCAGGAAATGGGAGGTCCCCTGACAGTTCAGCATTTGTATCCATCAACAGGAAAAGCGGGACCATACCCCGAGCAGATAATCTCTGTAGATGGTCACCTGAGTTTCAGGCATCCACAGGTAAAATCTATAATGCAGCCCTAACTGCATCATCTCTAAGGAGAGGTTTTCCATTAGCTCTTCGCAGGAAATGTAGCAAACAGTTTCACTGAAAGGCACCTCTTAGACACATTTACATAAGTAAGCTTTCACTTACAAAAAGCAGCCTCAGTCAATCCACTGGGGTTTTCCCATCGCCCCCTAAACTTAACAGCATGTGATCGAAGAGCAATGGAGTAAGCAGCTTCTTCCCTAATTGCTCCTCCAAAGTGACTTTATGCCCTGGGTGGTTGTATGAGGCGGGGTTTCTCCTGCTCAGGTTCGGGGAACTTGCGGCTGGCCTATGGGTCAGCTTTCCTAAGGAGGTTCATTACACCTCCTACTACGTTATTTATCATTTGCTCGCGCAGCTCTTTTAATTGCTTTCTTACTAGCATTACACTCCCTGCAGTCTCCTCAGTGAAGCATACACTTCACCTCCTGCCCTGTAGTGCTGAGCTCTGCCCTCTGGATGTCTGGTCCGTGTGTTCCCTCCCAGAGGCAGTGTTGTGGGGTGGACATGAGCAGATCCAGATGCAACAGGAAAAGGGTACGTTGCATGGCAGTGTGTCCGTCAGCTGACTTGCTCTTTTTGGGTGCCCACCTTTGCCGCTCCTACTAATTCACCCTTCCCCAGCTGCCTCCTAAGCATCACCATCCCCTCTCTGAATTAAACAGGTCCAAGAATAGGCAAGAATTAGCGTGTCAGTGTTTAAGACCCCATGTTCTATGAGCCATCAGCATCTAGCACTTGGCTTATCGCTAGATGTCAGCTCTTAAAATCACAATTATGAGGAAAAGCAATTTTAAGTCATTATCATAGGCTTTCTAAAATGCATTTGTTTCCTTCCAACCCCCGTCCTCCTTCTCTCAAGGTCTAAGCAATTGAATTTATTGGGACAGCCTGTCTTAATAGGCAGGAAGAAATAACACCTGTACAACGCTCCGCGTTCTCACTACTCCTCAAAATGATTGTTCCAGTGCACTCTTGTCAATTTTTTTTTTTTTTTAAAAAACAGTGAAACATGCAGGCAGGATTGAGAGGGTGCAAGTCTTTTGCTAGTGTTCCTCTGGGCTGACTGGGCTCCACCGTGCTTCAGCAGCAGGGCTGTTTCTAAACCACGTTGCTGAAAAGTGCATACCACACTGTAATGCAGTCGCTATATATAGTCTGTAAAGAGCTTTTGGAAACCATGAGGAAAAGAGCTATTTGATGTACAATAAATTATTAATTGTTATTAGTTACTATCTTGACAGGTTTCTGTTGCTCAGCTGTCCTCCATCCCCAATTTGGGGGGAAGGGACTGCTTCTCTCCCTTCTCCATTCTTGCTTCTCCCCTTTTCCCCCTTGCTGACTTTGGGACCAGCTATCTCTGCCCATTACTAAGGACAGACTGGATCTGAGTCTTCCTCCAACTTCCCTATACACACACAGTGATGGAAGCAACAGCGCAGTAGCATCTCAGAGAGCTCAACACCCCAACAGGAACTGCTATAATCTGGATTCTGCCTTCACATCTAAGCAGGATTTTACACATCTACCCCCACATGCTGACCCCAGTACCTTATGTCTGAGAACAGCATAGTAGTCCAGGCCATTTACTGACAGCATTTCATCTCTTCTTGCATTTATTATATGCCTAGAAAAGCATACATTCCTCTACAGTCTATGTTTGAGCTCATGTGCCTCTTGTGTTGCAAGCAGCCCTGCACAAGCCTGCTATGTGCATGCCAGATTTATCCTATACAGAAGAGCTTGGTATAGAGAACACCTGTATGGCACAGGTGAGAGGATGCCAGGAGGTGACGCAGCACCTGCCAGGCCCAAGCAAAGCACAGCTCAAGGCCACTCATCCTCTCTGCTTGGATAATGGGACTCTGGCAGCCTCTCCCCTGTTTGTGAGTTTACAGCTCTAAAACCTACATTGAAATTGTCCAAGATAATGTTAAAGCCAGGAGAACATAACCCTTTACTCATCTCTGCCTGATAGGCACATGCCCTGCAAAAACACAAACCGCTGTTCAGGGGAGGAGTAAAGCAACTGTGAGGTTAAAGCTGATGCTGTGTGGCTGCGGTATGACTGTAACCACAATTCTGTGCTAAGCCATTCTATATATGGCCTCACAGGCCTGCGTCCTGAGTCACTCCAGCCCAAAAATGAAAACAGGAGGGAGGACTTGCTTGCCCTTGTCCTCACAACAACCAGCAAAGCCTTCAAAATCTCCATACAAAACAAAAAATTAATACTTTGTCTACTGGCAAGGGGAAAATACTAATTTCATTTTGAGTTTGACAAGAAAACCTCAAAACATCACGCAAGAGAAGCACAATATAGGGCAAAGCTCTATAAGTGATGGGCTTGGAGTCACAAGTCTTTCAGGCAGCAAAGAGGGAGACTTTGCAGGCAGAGGCATCACACAGGCTACCTTGAGCATGAACAGCAGCTCCATCTAGCACTTACCCCAGATCACTGTGTCTATTTGCTTGTCTCATCATTTGAAACAGACACACTGCTCAATTTGCAGGGAAGCAGGAGGCCTCCTGCCTTCACCACACTGTGAAAAATATACACCATTGCCAGCCATGAGTGCAGCTGTACCACTGTGAATATGATTTACCTGCCAGGGCTGATGAAGACAAAGCAGCTTTGGTGCAATTTCAGAAGCCAGAATAAAAACTTGCCTGGGCAAGGCTGGGGGAGGGACAACCACCTATACTATCCATATTTTTATGTGCAGCTACACCCATGGCCACTGTACATGCAGAATCACTGAAGAGTGCAAAGGAGGTGTGTGCGCACGAGGAAGTACATGAAACTTTTTCCATGCCAGCTGTTGGGTATAAAGCACTTAACACAGGTAGGGTTTAGAAAAGCATTTCTAGACAGATGACCTGATTTGAACAGTTAATTCCAGACGTTCTCAAGCCAAGAACAAATAACTGGAAATACCTTCACCTAGCATTGGAATCATGAAGATTAGTTGCCAGATAGCAGGCAGCCCTCATTGTACAGAATGGGATGGGAAGAGAATAGCGAAGGCAGAAGACCAGCATTTTTGCATCCCTGTTCCAGAAAAACTGTGTGGAATACTTTTCATTTTATTCTAGAGAAAACAACCTGTCCCCAGAGTGTGCGTGTATACTCCCTGCTTCTGCAAAGAGCGCACCAGAGTGTAAAGACAGAAATTCAGAAGTAGAAACGAAATAGATTTTTTTTTTTTTTAAGTAGCAAACTTAAAACATTGCGAAAGGTTAGAATGATTTAGAACACCCAGTCTGAGCGGCCACGCTTGGCTGTTCTCTGAGTACGTGTGAGGTGACTCTGCACACAGGGCTCTTGCAGCGGCCAGAAAAATTGTGCTGCTTGCAGCTTCTTTCATTTCCCTGCTATCTTTATGAGAGGCACGTGAGACAAAGTTACCCGCTTGCTGTATGGGGACACGGCACAGATCAGTTCATGCTTCTCTGTCACAGTAAAGGCAAGTGCAACGTGGACAGAATAGCTGCTCCCCTACCTCCTGTGAGGGGAAAAATGACAGCCATGCAGCCTGTTCTTCTTGCTTAACCTTCTGAAAACAGTTTGTGGCCAGATTAATGCTTTGTAAATTTGTGGGTATGCAGAATGGTTTGGGTTGGAAAGGACCTTTAAAGATCATCTATTCCTTGTGTGTCAGTACCCCCCCATAGGGCTGTACATATGCAGCTACCTGTAATACGACACTATGGCGGCCTCTATGGGCTTTGCCATTTCAATTGTATTATTATTATCATTTCACTTATATTATTATTATCAAGCTCTGGGTGTGCACCTTCTCCCTGTTGGACAGACTCTGTGGTATTGCTCTCAGCGAAATCTGTTTACCACCATTCTGTTATCTCTGTGAAGTAGTTGTCACAAAGGTGATGTCATAGT